>QZGG01001624.1:0-58568 GCA_006409495.1 Sedum album
TTTTAACATGACACGAATGGATTGTCATTCCGCAAAGGGATGGTTTTCACAGATGCAGTCACTAGGTCTCAGGTATAAGAGGCTTGGTAACAACAAATAACAGCTCAAACCTGAGCTGAAATATGTAAAAAATTGGCAGATCATGTTTATAATGTTTTCTGGATCTTGTCAAGACGTTCAGATCATGTTCAAATACTTGTATATCAAACACGGCCACACGGGTTAGGTCCCAATTTACTCTAGGCTAGACAGAAAGTGACACCTAACACAGTTGAGAGTTGACAGACCAAACCATCTGCTCCAACTCTATGATAAAAAGATTACCATCAACACAGATAACATTATAACTTTATAAAGAGGCTAGTTTATAATGAATTTCAAACACAAAAACTCAGATGGGCAGCTGTTACACATGCTGCCATTTGTACCCTGCGGATATTCTCATGTCTAAGCAGAAGCATGCATGATTATTTAATGACTAGTAGTAATGTAACATGTGCTCTCCGGCATGCAGCATGCTGGTAATGAACTTCAAGCACTTTTCTTTACCTCAGCTGCCTTGATGATGTCAATGAACTCCGCCTGAAACAAGAAATGACTTAGTCTAGTGCAGGTAGATAAGCAAGATGGCACATTGGTGTGAAGCACAGTAGATAAGGGTCATCACCTTCAGCGAAGCACCGCCAACCAAGAAGCCATCCACGTCAGGCTGTCCACCCAATTCCTTGCAGTTACCACCATTGACAGACCCTGCAGTAGCCAATAGTCAAACGACACAGTCAAATGATCAGAGCTAACTTTAGAAGTCAAGTCTTTTTGCAAAATTCAAATACTCCCCCTGATCATGCTATGTGAAATCCAGAAACGAATACAATAGATTCATACCTCCATAGATGATCCGGGTTGTTTCAGCAACTTCAGGACTGGTGTTTGCCGCAAGCCACTTCCTCAGCTCATGATGAACCTGTCAGTTAATTGATGTTTAGCCTCTAAAAAACACAAATACTGTACCCTTGCCTACATTCTACAACACACCATGATATTTGAAGGGTGTTTAGCAACAATAAGCTATTCGACAAGTTTCTACTACTCACAGCTAATACAAATTCCTTAGTAAAAGTAAAACACTGCTCCAGCAAAAAGTGTCCAACAAATGTATTTCTTAATGATCAGTGAAAGGGTACTAGTGTGACTTACTTCTTGGGCTTGGGCGGGACTTGCAACCTTTCCGGTTCCAATAGCCCAAACTGGCTCGTAGGCCACAACAATGTTTGTCCAGTCTTTTACTCTTTCTGCAAAAGTAAAATATAAGTGTCCACACACAGTCAAGACCTTCAACAACAGAAGCAAGAATGAGCCTAACAATGTTATTTACCTGCAAATCAATCACCAATTCAAGAAAGAAGAGCAAGGTGAACTAGGAGAAATATATTTACCTGCAATAGCCTTGGTTTGTGCTGCAACCACCTCCAGAGTAGATCCTGATTCTCGTTGTTCGAGAGTCTCACCAACACAGGCAATAACCTTCAGACCCTGAGCGAGAGCATAAGCAACCTTGTCTCCGACAAACTGAAATGTAGATAGAGTAGAGCAATAAGCATTATGACATGAACTTTGCTTATTCAATTGGAATTAAGTAAAAATGTAAAAGCATTCATGTAACAGCAGCGATACAAAGTTACAATGTAACAGCATCCATGTTACTATAAGCTAACAAATTAGAAATGAGAAAACTGATCATCTAAAGAAAGCAACATACAAAATGAAAACAAAGTTACAGTAACAATGATGCTAATACTTGGAAGCATCAGAAAAATGGCATATTAGGATACAAATGGTGCACCAGTACAAGATTAGGTTTCATCAGGCTTAAGGTTTCAAATAGAACAACTCACTCATACCTCGTTAGTCTCATTCAACAAAGCTCTCCTCTCAGAGTGACCAAGAATGACCCATGGGATACCCAAATTTGCAAGCATCTCAGCACTGGAAAGCAGAACAATTGGAAAAGAAATAAATGTGATTAATAGACAGACCATGATCAGTTGCACATTTATTGATATAATAATCACACATACTGGCACACGGAAACATTTTCACAGTAAAAGATAGCAAAATAGGGTAACTTATTGAAGTCAACTTGTCAGAGATTCTTAGAAACAATAGGAATTTCTTGAAGTGCACATACCTGATTTCACCAGTAAAGGCGCCTCCTTTCTTTACCCAGCAATTTTGAGCAGCCACTTGTATTTCAGGCCTCAATTCACTCTTCACCAGTGGGAGGAATACATATGGAGGGCTTACAACAACCTCTGAAAATACAAAAAGAAAGCAATACACTGAGCAAGTCTCTCACCGGGACATAAATGACCACAATAAAGCCATAAAGGGACTCAGGTTTCATCTTAATTTACAAATAACAAGATCTAGATAAATTTGAATAGTATCTATCGTTCTAAAGAGATGATCTTACTAGAAAACTCATGTAGTAAAAGAGACAATCAATCGAAATTACACAAACTCACCTACAACATCTGGTGGAGGAATATCACTTTGGTTAAGCAAATTCACAATCTTCTTCACCTCCTCAACTGTTCCGTTCTGCAAGTGAATCATTCAAAAACGTTTCAACTTCCAAACTCAAGATCCACCAGACAAACACTACTAAACCCTATAATTATCATCCTAATTATCACCCAATGAATCATTCAATCCAGAGTCCAGAGAGTCCACAGATCCAAATCAATACACACGATCAAAAACAAAGACGTATAAAGCTGACGTAATCAGATCGACAAAGCATAAGCAGTGCGATTCATGTAAATAAACACGACTAAGTTGAACAAAGGATAAGGAAGACATACGCATTTCCAGTTACCGCCAACGAAGAATTTCCGAGCCATATCCGACGATGAAGATCGCTAAGATTGATTGAGAGACGGAGAGCTGAGGATGATTCTTGTGGTTTCTCAGTCACTCGACGATAACGATAGTGATGCGTTGTATTATTATTTTATTTGGGAATAAGATACGTCGAATATACCCCTGTGCTACGAAACGACGTAGTTTTTATCACTGATGAACGAAAAATGATCACCTACCGGTCGCAGTACAAAAACTATAAAACGCCGTCGTTTTATATAGGAAATGAAAAAAAAGAACGCCCACCCTGGGGCTCGAACCCAGGACCACAAGGTTAAGAGCCTTGCGCTCTACCAACTGAGCTAGACGGGCAGATGTTTGAAGTTCTCATATTTTTTTTTAATTTATTTTAATTTTTAATCAAATAATAAAATGGATAGGGGAGAAATGGCGAAGGAAAAAGAATCGAGAGATGGAATTGTTGAGATCGACGACGCTGCTGGAGCTTCTGGTCGCACTGCCCTTGATAATCATCATCCCATTAGCATTCGCGATTATTTTCGAAGCTACCAGAAGACGTCATAACCATAAGTACTGATCTCGATTACTTCCCTTTCCGCCCAATTTTCAATTTCCGATTTACTCGATGCTTTTTTCTGATACGATCTGTTTGTTGACAGCCATGTTGATGTCCCTGCCGTGATCGAAGATCCTAATTCCTCCAAAAAGGTAGTTTATATTTATCCAACTCCATTCCGTGTGATCCTTTCAATTGGATCGCTTGTGTATATACTAGGGTTACACACAATCTAAAAGCCCTAAAAATGATCTTTTTTAGTTTATATTGATTTTGCCATCCTTTATTCATTTAAATAATGGTTGTAGTGTGAAAGCTTAACTTTTGATTCTGAAATGCTTCAGATTAGTTGAAGTGGAATTAAATGCTAATTAATATTGAGTATTGAGAACTTGTGCAGTGCTAAGGTTTACTAAAAATTGGTAATCTCAAATATCAGGTTCGATGCCCTTATATATTTGATCCGGCTGAGAAGTACATTTCTCTGATACTACCTGCATTTAATGAAGAGAAAAGGATTGGTGGAGCTCTGGATGAAACCATGGAGTGAGTCCAGCATTTTTTGTTATTTGAGCTCCTCTTAGTTTAAGCTCTATACATGCTTTGTCGGGTATGTTGATTAAGTGATTATGATGTATTACATTCTATTTGGCTTGTTGGTCAGACTTCCATTATATACCAAAACTGGTGCTTGGGTACTATACTATCGTCACAATTCCAAGCTTAAGGCTGCTGTGGGATTGTTAGATTAGCATAATTTCCTTCTTTTGGTGTGTGCTCTGCAGCCACTTGTGTAACATTTTGGTCATAAGATACACTTTATTTGCTTCCGCATGTGCTGTAATATATTTTTCTGAGCTCTTTAATAGTCATACTTGTTTTTCATTGCCAAAAACTTACTGAAGTTACAAAAGCTTGAGCATATTTCAATTGATTCAATGGTATTTATGTTTTTCAGTTACCTCAAAGAGCGGTCTGATAAAGATAAATCATTCACTTATGAGGTAAATTGTCTTCTACTACTTTTATTGTGCCAGGAGAATCACTTGAGCTTATTTCGAGTTGTAATCTTTCACATTTTAAGGGAAAACGTTTATCAGTGTTCTCTTTTTGTAATTCACGGAGAAAATTTGAGACTTTGGGTTACAACTACATTTAAATGAACTTTATACGATAACTCATTCATAATGAAGGATCAACTGCTAATTAATTTCTATGTTCAACTGCCGAATTTGAGTGTCATTTAGTAAGTTTATGGCTTTATGCTCGTTCACGATCAATCTTTAATTCGATATGGATTTTTGTCTACAACTATAGGGACTAAAGAGTTAGTTTATGCTCTTTCACCGATCAATCTTTAATTGTCACTTGAATTTGAGTGTAATTGACAGTTCTATGAAGATAAAAATCATGTGATTTGTGTCATATTATGCTAATGCAGAATTGGATATCCTCTGTAACAGGTGCTGATTGTGGATGATGGGAGTGTTGATGGAACTAAACAAGTAGCTCTTGAATATGTGAGAAAACACACTGTAGATAATGTTAGGGTTATTCCCCTTGGGAAGAATCACGGAAAAGGAGAGGCTATAAGGAAGGTGGGTTGTCTGTTTTTTGCTATTTACTAACTATGAAGTATGAAGTCCTGACTGTCTGCCAGGGCTTTGTCATTATCGCATATGGAAGTTACATCCTTGGTTCTGCACCACCACTGCACTGCTTTCAGTACCATAGTATAGCTGTTTGACTATTTATTTGTTTATTCATTGATTAGGGGATGATGCATTCACGTGGTGAACTTCTTTTAATGTTGGATGCTGATGGCGCCACAAAAATTAGTGATCTTGAGAAGCTTGAGAATCAGGTTTATATTATTCATCATTTTTACTCGTTTCATCTGCCAGCTTTTATGGCTGTGCATAGTGATGATCAAAATGCTGTGGTATATCTGGCTGAGATTTTGTTGTGTTGAAGCTCATCTGATGTTTTCTTAGTCAGATTCTTGCAGTTTCCAGAAAAGACCTTCAAAAAGGAAAGTCCGGGGCTAATGACTCAAATGTAAAAATTTCAGATATCCCCCTCGCAGCATTTGGTTCCCGAGCTCATCTAGAGGAGAAGGCTCTTGCTTCTGTCAGTACTTTCTGTTTAACTTTCCTTTAGCATATATTTTTCTGTATGATGTATCAACTGCAATGATTAGTTTTCATGATCTTTCAGCGCAAATGGTACCGCAATTTCCTTATGAAGGGATTCCATTTCGTTGTTCTTCTATCTGCTGGCCCGGGGGTTCGGGATACACAGGTATTACAATAGTATCTTTTTGTTCAGCTCTTGATTACGCCTATTAATGGTTCAGTGACTGATACTTTGGTGTATCTTGTAGTGTGGCTTCAAAATGTTTACTAGATCTGCTGGGCGAAAGCTTTTCACAAACATTCGGCTTACACGGTAAGACCAACAACCTATGGTTACTTTAGATCCGCGGAAACTGGTATCTTGCTTAACTTAAAAGCAGTTTTACTTCGTCTTCCTGTGTCTTAGACTTAGAATGTGTATCATCTTTGTAGATTACACCTATTACATTTTTTGTACTTTCTCCTATATAATTAACCATCAAAACATTTTGTTTTGCCAAGCCTGGAGGTGATACGTGTGCTGCATGATATGTTTGATAGTTTTAGAAAGAAATCTGGTCATAACCAAAACTTTTCGTGGTAGATCTGCTCTTTTTAACCAAATATTTGGTTATGATTTATATGCAGATGGTGCTTCGATGTGGAATTGGTTTATTTATGCAAATGGTTTCGTATCCCAATAACGGAGATTTCTGTAAATTGGTCTGAGATTCCTGGATCCAAGGTGAATCCACTAAGCATACCCAACATGCTTTGGGAACTTGCCTTAATGTCTGTAGGGTACAGAACAGGCATGTGGAAGATTTATACTTGATCTGGTTATCAGATACACAAGGATGAGTTGCATATACAACATAGATTGCACTTCTCTAATCTAAAAGAAAGAAATTCAACTTACCCAGCTTAAAGTGACCACCTTGTAGCTCAGCCTGTTACAATTCGAAAGACAAGCAGGACTTAATTTGTGATACTGACTTACTCAAACTACTTCCATTGCATGTAACCTTCTGGTTTGTACTGTTAGTTCAATTAGTCTTTTGAATCCTAATTATTCTCACTACATGTAAGAGTGTAATATTGATTTTGTAACCAAACTCTCTGCTTATCTATTGCTCCCTGGTAGGAGCAAAACTTCAAAAATCTTTTCTACTTCAATATTGCTTTAGACTATATCCATGTTTCATTGGACATGTTTCGAACAGATTCGAACTGCACTGATCTCAAAATGTCACAATAGTTGAAAATTATTGGCATTGATAGATTGGACACAACAAGGCCGGTCGTTATTTCTAACGAACTAAACCATAAGCCTGCATTTTAAGCTAACTGATCTCGTGCATTGACGGAGAGTCTCCTGCCCTGGTCCCTTTGTCCTAAGTTACTTTCACTCACCAATGACTCGCCGTCTTTAACAGACTTGGATCCACAAGCGATCAGTTGCATCAGTGCCTCAGAGACCCTCAGCCTGCCGCTCATTCCTACGTCCCTTTCCTCACAGCTACCTATTAACCCTTTCCCCAATGTCTCAGTGCTTGAGCTTGAAGATGGCGGTGACACTTCCTCCCTTTTGAGCTCGACCACATTGCCATCAAATGTTTCCTTCACCAGCCTTCTCATTTGTCTATCCTCTCCTGTCTGTGTCGCCACGTCAGCTGCTGCATTATTTCCTCCAGCTACGGATGAAAAAGTACCTCCACCAGGCACCTTGTAGACCATGTATTCACCAGACGAGCTCCATGACTGAGCTTGTTGCGGAAGTGTGGAATTTCTAACTTTTAACTGATCATCATTGCTCGCGCCTAGCGCAGTATCATTATGATGATGCCTGAAACTCGAAGAAGCATCGAAAAGCAACGGCCGCTCAGATCCTTTAAGAATGTATTCATGGCCGTGACACGGACGGATAAAATCATCTTCCGAAAGATCTTGCCAAACATATCCATCCTTGTAGCTCCTACAAAAAACAATACAACATTTCAATAACTAGTTCCAACAATCTATAAATTCAAATTTCAAAAAATACAACATAGAAATCAAGACTCAAGTGTAAAAGCACAAAACGACGTCGTCTAATCACCTTTTGGAAGACCAGGAGTAGTTACTAGCCATGTTCCTACCTCGAATTTGGTTCAACCTCAAAATCACGTCTGCCCTCACAAAATTCAAAATCAACAAAAACCCACAAAACACATGAAATTCAATGAAAACCCAGGTGAAAATTATAATAAATATGAGAAAAAATCGAACCTTTGAGAAAGAGTTGGTCGGAATGGGAGGAGAGTGGAACTTCAACGAAATGAGGGTGTTCGAGCTGTCCATTTCTTGAAAGATAATACACGACAGGAACCTTAGTTGTTCTGTTTCTATCCATAGTCAGATGCAGCTGAGCTTGAGCTGGTTGGGTGGACGTGGAGTAGTGAGGAGAAGGGTTGTAACGTCTGGGGTTGAGTGACATTTAAATAGCAAAGAGGGGTCAGGTCGGTCACATGCAGTGGAAGGGTTGAGTTTCGAAGACCGACGGAGATGGGGTGAGGTTTGATGTTTGGGGAACAAGAGTGGAGCAATTACCGGTAGGGTTAAAAACTTGTGTCGAGTGAAGTGAGTCAAGTGCGACTTTTTATTGGAACCGAAATTCAAATGCTTGTGTTTCGGAATTCAAAATTACTTTGGGGAAAACGAGGGTGGGTAGTTGACTTTCTTCCTACAGTAACTCTTACAAAATAAACTGATTGACAAGTGATTTTCAAACCAAAATAGTAGTATTTCATTCATAAGAGGTGGTCTCTTATGAGATCCTTACTATTGGGTGAGACCTGAGACCCCAATTATGGCCGTTGGTTGAGTTTGCTTTTGGGGTCCGGATTGTGCCACGTGGATGTGAGAGAACAAAAACATCAATTTCTCTCACCTCCGATTTCGAATTTTTCGGCACAATCTGGACCCCAAAAACAAATCCAACCAACAGTCATGATGCGGTCTCAGGGTCTTACCCCTTAATAGGATCTCAAAAGAGCATCCCTCTTATTCATAATACAAGTAACATTAAATAATCTTCGGATTCGGTGCAACACTATTAATTGCTCAATCTGGTTTGGTTTTAACATATTTTACTATATTTCAAAGTAATTTTATTATCTCTTTATGAAAATTACATAATTTTTACTTGTAACAACTAACTTTATTCTACTGAATTTGATTTCATAATACTCAATATAGAGAATGTGTCCAGAAAATTATAAGAAATAAGACATTAATGTCGATTTTCGGTCAGCTGACAACGCTAAAATAAATTACCTACCTCAGTTGAAATAAGAACATTTTCTTAACCACCACAATTAGGCAAATTTGTCCAAATCCATTCGTCATGTCTCATTTGTTTGCTATGCACCATAGATAGGATTGGTGCTTTGGTTGAACAAAAAGCTGAACAATTTTGGTCGTAGCTTTCTAGGAGACAATGCTAAATTGCTACAATTGATTGACCCTTTCTTTTTAGTGTGGGACTGAGCTACTGTTACACAAAGGGTCCATTCACAATGAGCTTCATGATATCAAGATCACGGATCACTCAGTGTGACTGTTTAAAGACAACAGCAAGACACCATTAGATGACACCCAAAGTCAAGCAAATGTCAGCACTGTGTGAAGGTGAATTCAAAACCAGCTTTGCCTCGGCCCCTCCTCTGATATAACAACCAAATTGCCTATCACCTAAGGCTGCTAAGTGCTAAATGAAAAAAGCCAAGTTGAGCTCCTGAAAATCAGAAAGTCACTCTTTTGACATTGTTTCAAAAATTGCATGATTGGCAAAGCGACGAGATCATAATCAGTGCTTACATCCAGAGTGGCGAAAAAACAACTGTTGGTATAATGGACGCTACAACAGGAGAACCTACAGTTGCGGAAATGGGTCACTAACAGTATGCCACCGATGCTTAGAATATGAAGACGAAATGACAGCATTAAGATCAAGCATTTTTCTGATCTTGATTTTGTGCTGTGGGACACGAGGAAGAAAGATGACCCTTTTCACCACACAAGTAACACTTTCTTCGGATTTTCTTTTTCGCTGCTGCAGGATCCATTGTGTTCGTATCTTCTTGAATTATTGTTGGTTCATGTTCTGGTTCAGGTTCAGGTTCAGGTTCAGGCTCTGGTTCTGTTGTTACTGTCACAGGTTTTGGTGCTGTTTTTGGAGGAACTGCATAACTAATTTTGGCAGGTCTCCCACACACCAGTTCCTGATCTAATTTTAAGGCCATTGTTAGGGAGAGACAATCGGAGAAGTCTACATGAGCAAATCCTCGGAACACGCCTGTTTCTTTATCTGTCCCGAAGCGAATAGACGATATACTGCAATCAGCAAATAGGTTTCTCAGATCGTCCTCTGTAACATCCCATGATAAATTTCCCACATAGACTCTATTATATCCCTTGAGCATTTGTGGTGCAAAGTTTGGTGTCCTTTCCGTGATTTTTGTCGCACCAGGCACCTTGTAAGGTTTAACTTTCAATAGCAGTCCACCCCTGCAGACAATCTGAATTTCATACAAAATTTCAAGGTAGAAATGCGCACTTAACTTAAAAGGATGCAACTCACATATCAGTTTCATCAAAGCCCAAAGCTCTCTTGGCTGCTGCTTCAGTCTGAAAAGACAATGTAAATCAATAAAATACACATATTTTTACATACGAAAAACGAAAAAAATGGGCTAACGAATAGACTTGATTGCATTCTCAGTTATGTTAATTGCTCCACTCTTCTTCATTCAGTATTAAAGTCCAAAACAGCAAATTTATGGAAAATGGATGAACACCAGCTTCAAATAGCACAAACGGGCATGAGAAAAAAACTTCCATGCACTATTTCAAATTCATTGCATTTATTCTCACATAGTCACATATATCTACAAAAATACCGTGGTGTGTGCTAGAACTGAAATACTAGCAGAATGAACTAATTACGGCCATAAACTCCGAATTATAGATGCCAAAAGATCACACATTACTAAATCAGGACTTTAGTTGCTTCTTAAGTAATTTTAATGTCAATAGCTGATAATTTACTCTCTTAAATAGCTGATAATTCCTCCAGGTAAAGTTCAAATATATCGTGTAAGTGTTACGCGCATCACATTAAAAAACACATCTCATTTTAGGTAAAAGCTGCCAACTAACAATGGCTGGATCTGCTACGAGTTTCACTATGTGGTTGGTAACAGATGTGTTTAAGCACATATAGACTAACCTTGAAACTGATAATGGCAATTCCCCTGAACTTTCCTGTGTCAGGAAACGTCATACAAAATATATCTGTTATAGTTCCACAGCTCTCAAAATGACTTCTTATGTCATCCTCAGTCGAGTAGTATGGAATTCCTCCAACATATACTTTTGTAGCAGAGTCTGTGTCTTCTTGACTGCAAGAACACAAAAGCCGGGACTTTATTATATTTGAGTAGCTAGCGGAAAGAGAAGAAAATAACTAAAATATGCACAGTAGTAAGCAGTAAGTAACTGACTAGTAATTTCACTGAAAGGCTGAATTCAAATCATCGGTTTGTCAACTAAACTGAAGAACTTAGAATTTAGCCCCGGTTGCAGATTCAACCTTTGGCACACAATAAATTTACATATATTTTAACAATAACCAACAAGGAATAAACATCAACTTGTCAATGTTTTTTCTCAAATGCATCCAATATTTTGTTCATACTAGCTGGAACATTGTGTGGTTTTTAAAAAATAAATTGGCGACTGCAATTAAAAACCAAACAAAAATGAATCATAAGTTAAGCTATGGTTAATTGAAAACTACTCTATATAATCGAATAATATCGAAAAAGATAAATCTGAAAATTTATCTAAATGAATTTTATATCAGACATACAAACATCTAGAAACATAGTACTATCATAGAGTTGCAATAAGATTGCCCTAAATCACATTCTCCAAAAATAACATAAATCAAATAATCCAAATCTAAAAATGATACCTGCTAGCAACAATTGCAGTGTCCGCTGATCTCGTCTCTCCATTCTCAATTACAACAGCCTTCTCCTCATCTCCCTCGCCCTTCGCCCCCTTCTTTTTCCCTTTCTTCTTCTTTTTCTTCTTCTGCTTCTTAGACTTCTTCTTCACACCATCAACATCCTCCTTCACCACCTCATCCTCCCTCTTCCTCTTCTTATCCTTCACTCCACTCTCCTCCCTCACCTCTTCCTTCTTCTCATTTTCACCATTCTCCAAATTCTTCTCTAGATTTTTCAATTCCTTTTTACCATTCTCCAACTTCTTCTCTGGATTCTTCCGCCGCTTCTCTCTTTTAGACAGTCTTGGTTTGTGAGTAGCGGAATCGATGAGCTCCTTTAAAGATGAGGCGGCTGCTGGTTTGTTGCTAGTGGAGACGGATTCGGTAATGGCGTCGGAAACAGAGGCTCTGAGCTTCTGCTTCAGTTTCTTGTTCGACAAAACCATCTTTGATTCAACGTCCTGCAGGTGCAAAACCCTTGAACATATTCAACTGCCGGTGCTTTTCAATGGGCCGAGCCCAATATATAAAACAGACACAAGGAGTAAATGTTAGCCCATTAAGCTCGCAACCTATTTTTTATAAAAAAAGTGCCTTTATTTCAATAAAAATAGCTCTCAACCTATTTTAATACATGGATTTAATTGTTTACATTTAATTTTAAATGCTAATCGTATTGCATCTGAAAAAGTGCCTTTATTTCAAAAAAGAGTACAAAAAATGAAATTATTTTTAAAAGACAAATTATTATTCAGAAAAAATGGGGAAATTCTTTATGAAAATGTAGATTATAATATGGATTTAGATCCACTGCTGCAATAACAATTTGCGACGATCCAAATTACGTAATTTTGGTAAATGGTTCATCCAAAACAATAGAAAATTATATAAAATAACGTTAAAGTGAAGCCTGTATAGCTGTACTGCACCGGATTTGAATCCCTATAATATGAGATAAATGGAGTATATTATAATTCTCGAATATCGTGTTTTTTGTTGTTGAATATTCCCACTTTCATATTTTAAAAATAAAATAAAGATTATAATTCAATAATTTATTGTTAATATCAGAGCAAAATGAGGGAACAAAATCATTAGAGAGTGATTAATGGATAGGAGTGTGACTAGGATGTCATCCATCATCCATTCCATATCGATAAGCCTATCCCTCTCTTCCCCGCCAACGACACGACGTCATCGTATTATATCATACAAATCCGAATCTTCAATGGCGTCCGCGGCCGCGCTCCAGCGCTCTTCCTTCCTCAACTCTCCACCTCAGGTACTTGATTTCATCGATCCACTTTTATCATTCCCGTTATTCGAATGTAATTTTCATTTCAGCCTGCTTTTTAACTGTTTCCAGTTACAACTACTACCGAAGTCATCTACAACGCTGAGAAATATCTCCATTGCCATCAAGGCTCAGCTGCTTCCACCACCTTCTTCTTCTACAGGTATTAACTTTAGGGTTCATTGTCTGTTCACTTGCATTGCGAATTTTAGTTACTTGTCAAATTTAGTTCAGTTTCTCAAATTAGATATTCTCTTTTTCAATCTTTCACAATGTAGCCTTTCCATTCCAATTTTATTAAATCAATTCATTTTAGCTCAATATAGTACCACAAGAACCCTCTAGATCACCCTTGAAAGATTTCAATATGTATATTTGTATTCATGTTGGATGATATCAATGTTGCTTCTAGAGTAGAGATTTAGTTAAAAATGCACCTGATTGTTTGCATTTTTAAACATATTGCTTAAGAATATGCATAATATGATACATTCAGTTTTGTCTCACGTGTTAGATACCACCAGTAGGCGAAATGTCCTTCAAATTGGTGGCCTAATTACTTGTGTTTCCATTTTATCACCAGTTCGACCCTCGTGTAAGAATCCCTTTACCCTATGTTTCAACTACGGTTACATTTTACTTCAAAATAGAAAACAATTCTAAAATGCTTTGTTGATAGGGCTCAGTTGCTTTAGAGTCAAAGAAGGGATTTCTTCCAGTTCTCGACCAAAAGGATGGATATGAGTTTCTTTATCCTTTTGGATGGCAGGTATGTGTCTGTTGCAACTCTTTGAGCTGCATTTTTTTCGGATTTGAAAAAAAAATTAGGGAAGGAAAATCATGACATTTTGTGATGGTGCTACAATGTCAGGAAATTGCCATTGATGGCCAGGACAAAGTATTCAAGGATGTCATCGAGCCATTAGAAAGTGTTAGCGTGACTGTTTTCCCAACCACTAAGCAAGAAGTCAAAGAACTTGGTCCTCCTCAAGAGGTTCAACATTCTACAACACATTACTTGTGCTTAATGAGCAAATCATCATATTTATCCCTATGCATCTAGCATGACTTTTGATGATGTTTAGGTAGCTGAAGCTTTAATCAAGAAAGTGCTAGCTCCTCCTACACAAAAAACAAAGCTGATTGAGGCAAAAGAGGTAACTTTGCACACATGTCTTTGTCTAGCGTTAAAATAAACAATTATATTTTAAACTGGAATTCTTTTCCTAAAACTTAATTACCCAAATTCTGGGGCTAGAAGAATCTACGAGTAGTGTGACATCAGACATAATGGAAAGATTAATATATTTCAGAAATATGCCTTGCAGTAGACCTGTCATTGCTTATTCATGTGTTGAGTTGTGTTGATTTCCATACATATTATCTATCTTATTAGCACGCAGCGTATCTGCGAGTAAGAATATGTACATTAACACCTTATTGAATATTGTTATAGTGTAAAATAGATTGTAATCCATTTCCCTTTGTGTGTCCACTTCTTAGCATGAAATTGATGGGAGGCCATACTACACATTTGAGTTCAAGGCTCAAGCTCCAAACTATACACGACACGCCCTGAGTGTTATCACTATCGGAAACGGTAAGTGTTGCCAACTGCAAGTACATTTGTTTTTATGCCTTCCTCTCTCTTTTGATTCCAACACTCGAGTATTTTTACTACAAAAGGTAAATTCTACACCTTGACGACGGGAGCAAACGAGAGAAGATGGGGGAAAATGAAAGACAAATTACTTACAGTGGTTGATTCATTCAAACTATCAAAATTTTGATGCGGCATTTGGAAGAGTTGTATGTTCCGAGACATATATTTTTCAAGTTGCTGTCATATGTTGTATCATGAATATATATAAAATCAAACACTTTCTTTTTCTTCTTCTTACGTATATGTTGCTAATTTTGAAGGGGTTTATAGGCTCGCTGTGCGTTGACACTGCTTTACTTTGCAGAGCTCGCTCGTGCGAGCCTCCCTATCCCAATCAATTTAACCATTAGTTTTTTTTTGAAATCAACCAAGTCATTAATTATTCTAAATCCATATTGTTACTAATTGCATCAAAATCATGTTATCTTAGGAATTCTGGAAAACTGATTTCATCAGCATCTAGGAGGACTGGCATCTCATATATGGCGGTAAGTTTCGGAATGGCTATTTTTGTTCAAAAGCTGTGTCTGCAATGAAAATCGCGGTTTAATTTTTCGAGTTTGGTTTAGAGTTTGAAACTGTACATTGTGATGATTCCACTTTAAAAACCCTGAAGTTACTTTGTTGTTCTGAATTTTCAATTATGCTGTTAAGTTGCATATTCATTTTTATTCAGACCATGCATCTCAAAAGTGCTTCCATATGATAGTTTGTAAATGGTGCATGCTGGTAAGTATATTGAACCTGACAAAACAATGGTTGTGGTCCCAAAGGACCCAAACAGGTTGAGCTACTTTTTTCTGCAAAAATCAACTTACATCTGAATTAGTTTTTCAACTTACAGCTGAATTAGTTCCTCAGTGCACTACTAACTTATTAGCTTAAATTTGTGGATATTCTGGGTTGCTTTATTGTTGATAACATATTGAATAATTTTTTTATTGATCTTATGCACTTGTATGATGTTGATAGGCTTTAATTGTCTTCTAGCTGAATGGGAGATGAATCTTCATAACTTTGCTGGCAGCTCAGAACTTTTTTCTTGAAACTTTCTGGTGTAGAATGCAGAAGCTATCTTCATTTCATTCTATGATGTATCTACTGTATGTGTCTCTATGTCTGTTACATGTCTGAAAGGAGTGGTAAAGATGGATCCTCAGACTATGTAAACTTGATCATTATCCAAAGTGGTTTGCTTATAGCCTTATACTCGAGGCATCACTTGGAGATAAAGAGTCATTCTGATTCCACCTCTCTTATCATATCCTCTTTAGACATGTCATCTGTTCAATCTTGAACAGTGAGTTATCAAGTAAGTTATGACACAACTAGCAAATGTATGCTGAAAAATAACCCGAACATAATCCTGTTTTATTGTTTGTTAATGTCTTAGTGAAGTCTTTATACTGCTTTGATTTGTTATTATTTGCATGATTCTTTTGTGGAAGACTGAGTGCAGGTGGACTGGTTAGCAATTATTGATCTTGATGATGTTGTTAAACAGTGTAAAATAGCTCGGTAAGCAATTATTGATCTTAATGATGTTCTTGAATCCTGAATTATTGTGATGACCTTGCTAGCTAGTTGCATATATTAAGTATTAAATCAGCTAGCTGGTGCAATAATTGCAATTCTTCGAGCATAAGCACGTGAATAATCTTTGCTGTGACTGTTTTTATTGTATATATTATTTGACACCCTTCTAAGATCTTCTTATTCTTATTGATGTTGTATTTTACTTTGTTTATGTACAGCAGATATTTTCATATGAATAAGGGAGGCCGGAAAAAGACAACCTAGTTGGTTCTCATACAACTGGTTTGTAATGTTCTAGCTGAAAACAGTCACTCAGACTAGTTGAGCATATGATGATCATCTACTTGAATGCCTGCATCTTTGATCAGAGGCTAAAATGGCCCGCCCATGCAGTATATTGCCAACACGCAACAGTACAAGTTTCGAGTACCTGACAGAAACGAGAATATTTCGAGTCACAGGTATTCTGTAAATTTAAAAAGTTATTCAAAGGGAGCCAAAAAGTGCCAGAAGTATAATGTAACCTTAAGAAATGAGGTTCAATAAAGGAGCCCTTAGCAAACTGCTGCATGTTTAACATCTGCTTATAAGTGGTACGTTCTGAGCTACCCTCTTTTGGAATTTTGTTGCTTTGATTGATCGAGTAACTTGTGGTACTTGTGGAAAACTGATAAGCTGATAAAGTCTGAGAAATGTTATGCCTTATAAGCTCTGAAATTTTTAGTGTCATGTCATCAGTTCATCACTGAGCTGATCTTAAAATTTAAATGCTGGCAAACCAGAATCCTCACAAATTTTGGTGCCAAGATAATCTCCCGCTTTCTAGGCCGCGCTTTGCAAGTGGATGAATGCTATTCGCTCGAGCTGAACTAGGAGGATTGAATACGCTATGTCGTCTTGGATTCTTGTTCTGAGGTAATTTAATAATATTTCATTGTCTTAGCATAAAATCCGAATATAAGACTGCTAAATGTTTTTCTTAAGTGGAAAAGGACCCACTTATCACGTGGATAGTTGCGAAATGCCTAGTAACACGTCCTACGATGCCAAGACAAAGAAATTGGTCATTTACAAATCTTCCCTAATCCTTTCTCCACCAATAATCTTCGATTTCCCACGTGGTATTCGAGGCCCCTCCACTCATTTTTTTCTCCTTATATCACAGGTTTGATTCCTTTCAAGTTCTGGAGACAAGCTGATATCGAATATCTTGCTACTGAGCCTTTGTCTGTCTCACAGTTGGTATCTTGATCTAAGTATTACCATGAGTAGTGGTGATTCATCTGCATCTTACATCCACATGGTAACATTACTTTGAAGAAAAAGTTTTAAAGTTCGAATATACTGAAAATGCATCTCTGTATGAATCTCTGCTGATCGGTTTTCGGAATTTATTTTAGGTCCAGCACCTGATAGAGAAGTGTCTGATTTTCAAATGACAAAAGAAGAATGCATGGAAGCTCTATCAAAGCATGCAAACATTCAACCTGTGATCACTTCCACCGGTTAGTATCTCTTCCCATTTGAAATCTTAACGAGCCATCGATATTAATCATTTCTCTGCATTTGCAGTTTGGTCAGAACTTGAAAAGGAAAACAAGGAGTTCTTCCAGTCCTACTCACCATCCAAGATCAAAGAAACCCGTGATCGCATGACTGAAGCAGAAACAAGCAATCTCATTCAAAAGATGATATCAGATACCCCAAAAGACTCCGACGATCACTGAAACAGCTGAACCCAAAAATAATAAGAGAATAAAAGCTGTGGATGGGAATCTAAGCAGCCTACCCCATAAATCTCCCATGTCAGTCCAATCAAGTGAAACAGAAATCATCATATGCAACCTTGTCTTGTACAAAGGTCCCCTCATTACCGCTCTGCAATAACTTCTAGCGAAGAAAATATACATATTTTCTATGTCCCTACCTTCCAAACGTGTCGATTTTTGTTGATACATGGTTCCCATGTTGAATTTTGATGATGACAACACGTTACTCATATTTAAGTTGAGTGTGCAGAGGACGTGGTTCTGATAGACTGTATACGGAACATGAACCTGGATTACATTGAGATATGCACGGAATCATGATGCGGATAAAAGAGTGAGTAGATAAGTCGAAGCAACTGCTGGAGCAACTTGCTGGACATCTGTTGGAATCACAATGCAAAGGAAGTTGCAGATTATGATGTGTCAAATGGTGGTTACATGGTGGTTACACTCAGCGGTTACACGCGTGGGTAAACCAAAGAATCAGCATTGCATTCGAGTAGAACGTCTGAAAAATTGCTGAGAGAGTCGCAAGCAAGCGTGCAAGCATATTCTGATCATCGGAAAGTTGATTTTCAGAAGTAACGGAGCGTACACCAAGTGCGTGCAGGGCAGAGGAACTTGTCCTAAGAGTCACGATTGTGGGTTTTTAACCTTCAGGCTAAGGTGACTGTTTTTGATAGTTGTAGACACTATTGTACAGATATTGTAACGCTTGTACAGTCTATTGATTAATAAAAGTAATCATTAGACGAATTTCCGCTGCATTTATATTTCTGAAGTACAAGTGCCTGCTAACTTGGTCTTAGTCCTTAACAAGTCTTAGACCTAGTCTTTACTGCTAACAAGCGATCCTATCAATTGGTATCAGAGCCGCTGGTTCTAGATCTTGTTGAGCATTGCAGGTATGTCAGGAGACTCGTTTGCTACTCCACCAAAGCTGAAGGTAGGAGAATATGCATCATGGGCAATTCGGTTTGAGGAACATGTCCTCGCACTGGACGGAGAAGTTTGGCAGATAATTGAACAAGGACGTCAAATCATCCAGGATGATACTGATCCAACTAAAGAGAAACCCAGAGCGTTTTACACCACTGCAGATTACAAGAAACTCCAGAAAAATGCTCAGGCTATGAAAGTTCTGCATTCTGCACTTGAACCTGGTGATCTGGACAAGGTCATGATGTATAAAGATCCGCAGAAGTTTGGGATGCTCTCAAGGATTTATGAAGGTTCTGGTGATGTGAAGAAGAACAGGATCATTACCGCTCAGATGAAGTTCAATACCTTCGTCAAGGAAAGGATGAGTCGCTTCATGACTATCATTCTAAGTTCCAGGGAAGTTTGTCTACACTGTCCAGATTGGGAAAGGAACTTGAGCAATGGGAAGTTACTCACCACTTTCTGCAAGGACTTAGTCCAGCATGGGATAACATATCAAGGACCCTAGCTGCTCTCCCTGATACAAAGAGGATTACTCTTGAGGAATTAGTCTCAAACTGGAAAGTAACATGCTTATGAGAAATGTAAGTTTGAGGGACGTGAACCTCAGAAGGTGGGAAGCAGATAGCACTGGTCAGTGAAAAGGACAAAGACAAGGAGAAGTCTAAGTCCTCAAACGGTAAGGGCAAAGGAAAAGGAAAAGAAAAGGAATCCGATGAGAAATCCGATGATAAGTCAGACATGGCATTGTTGTCCAAGGCTTTGCAGATCGCAAATAAGAAACTTGGTTCAAAGGACTCGTCTTCCAAACGCACCGCCGGTAAGGATGATGAGTGTTTCTATTGCAAGAAGAAGGGACACTTTGCTAGGATTGTAGAAAGAAAAAGAGGATAAACTGACAAGGAGAAGTCAAAGGATGACAAACCGGATGAGAAACAGAAAGACAAGAAAGCTATGATAGCACTTGGGGTGATTCAGATGAGGACAGTGACCTCGACAGTCTGTTTGGGTCTAGATCTTCCAGAAGGAATTACTGCTTAATGGCAAAGGAAGAATCATCTACATCTGAGGTAGATTCTTCTTCTTCTGATTCATCTAAATATACATCACATTCTACTTTAATGTTTCTTATTAGAAGGCTTTGTGATAAGAATGATGAATTGTCTAACCTTGTTGAAAGCAAGAAGTTGTCATTGAGAAGAAGTCTGCCAAGATACGGCAACTTCAGAATGAGCTCGTTGGAAAACGAGAAGCTGTTTTGCAGGTTCAAAAACCTATGGCTAGAAGGAACAGTTCCAGAGTTCAGAAACCTAAACCGGGACTAGGTTATGGTGAAGTAACTATTCTGAAAAGAGGTCCAAGAGCTGGTGAGCCCAGGAGCACTCCACGGGTGAAGGTGGATCTCATGACGAGGCAAGGATATATGGTAAAGGTATCATATTTGGGCTAAAAGCAGACGACCAGCCGGGATCAACCTCAACAAACAGAAGAAAAGGTTGCTGAGTTCAACAAAGTGGATTTCAGAAAGAGGAAAATCTGTTACCACTGTGGAAAGGAAGGTCATCTCTGGAAAAGCTGTCATGCAAGAAAGTTTCCAAAGAAGAGGACATGTACCGGACAGAATCAGTCTGTCAAATCTGATGTTTTAAATTCTCCAAAGAACATTTCTAGTGTTAACTTTTGTGCTGACTTGAAACCCAAAAAGGCTAAGCTAATTTGGGTGCGTAAGAACTAATCATTTCTGTGCAGGTAGAGAGAGGAACAGGTCCATGGTATGTAGACAGTGGATGCTCCAGCCACATGACTGGAAAGGTGGACTACTTCTCTTCTCTACAACAACATTCCGGAGGTTTAATTACCTTTGGAAACAGAAGTAAAGGTGAAATTCTAGGCACAGGTATGGTTAAGTTAAATAAGAAAGTTAGTGTAGATAATGTTAGTTTGGTCCGAAACTTGAAGTTTGATTTACTTAGTGTTTATCAACTTGTCAAGATAGTAATAATAAAGTTGTTTTACTTCTAATGAGTGCTATGTGAAGTCTCTAAGAACAGGAAAGATTCTTCTCAAAGGCATCATGGAAAATGGAGTATATATGACTGATCCGGACTTTGACCCAGACGAGTATCTATGTTGTCTTCAAAGGCAGATGATTCAGGTTTATGGCACAGGCGTCTAGGTCATGTGAATCTCAGGTTGATGAAAAAGCTTCAGAGGTTGGAACTGGTTCGTGGGTTACCAGAAGTAGTCATGTACCTGATCAGGTTTGTGTTCCTTGTACTAGAGGCAAGCAGACCAGGACCTCATTTCAGCCTAAGAATGTAGTCAGTACCAGCAGACCTTTGGAGTTAGTGCATATGGACTTGTGTGGACCTATGAGGACTCAGACCATTGGAGGTAACAAGTATGTGTTCGTGTTGGTTGATGATTATTCAAGGTATACATGGACAATATTCATTTCTTCCAAGACTGAGGTATTTGATCAGTTTGAGGTTTGGGTCAAGGCTGTGGAAACAATGCTGGTCAGAAACTTAAAAGTATCAGATCAGATCATGGTACTGAGTTTGACAATGCAGATTTCATCAGCTGGTGTGCCAGTCAGGGAGTTTATCATAACTTTTCAGCGCCAAGGACTCCACAGCAGAATGGGGTAGTGGAACGCAAGAACAGGACCCTGGAGGATATGACCAGGACTATGTTGCTGGAAAGTGGCTGCCTAAGAGGTTTTGGGGAGAAGCAATGAATACAGCTTGTTATGTGTTAACAGAGCCTATTGAGACCAATCTGAACAAGACTCCGTATGAGCTGCTGAAAGGACGTAAACCCTTTCTCACTTGAAAGTCTTCGGGTGTAAGTGCTTCATTCACAACAACGGGAAGGATCAGCTAGGAAAGCTAGATCCAAGGAGTGATGAAGGTATATTTGTAGGGTATTCAGCTCACAGTAAGGCATACAAGGTGTACAATCAGCAAACTCAGAAAATGGAGGAAAGCGTACATGTGGTCTTTGACGAGAATGTCATGCCAAGGAAGCCTGCTGAGGACCAAGTCCAACAGGAACCAGCAGAGGAAATCTTTGTATATTGCTCGACCAGATGTGTTCCATGCTGAAGGAATCATTGGTTATCCAGCACAAGAGGGTGTTGATGAGGTACAGGAGGTTGCCGACGAGAATCCAGCACAAGTGGGTGTTGATGAGAATCCAGTTCAGATACCTGTCCCAGAGGAACGGCAGGTGGAACAAGTCCAGGTTACTGATCAGGATCAGGTAGCTGAGGATGGTAACAACGATCAGAATCCAGTAGAGGAAGTTATTGGAGATGTAGTTCCGTTGAGAAGAAACCCTAGAGAGAGACAACCAAATGTCAGACTTCGGGATTACTATTGCTATGCAGCGTTTCAGGGGGAACAAGTCCAGACTGCGTTTGTATCCCTGATTGAGCCAAAGAAGGTAGAAGATGCACTTAAGGATCCAGATTGGGTTCAGGCAATGCAAGAAGAGCTGCATCAGTTTGAAGGAATAAGGTTTGGAGACTTGTACCTAGACCAGAAAAGAGAAAGGTGATTGGTACTCGTTGGGTGTTCAGGAACAAGAAGGATGAGAAGGGAGTCATTGTCGGAACAAGGCTCGGTTGGTTGTACAAGGGTATAATCAGCAAGAAGGCATCGATTACGATGAGACCTTCGCACCGGTGGCAAGGTTAGAGGCCATCCGACTTCTCATTGCTTATTCAGTTCAACATGGATTCAAGCTCCATCAAATGGACGTGAAGACAGCGTTCTTGAACGGGAACCTGAAGGAGGAAGTTTATGTGAAACAGACTCCAGGTTTTGAGGACACAGTCCATCCAGACCATGTTTATGTTCTTGACAAAGCACTTTATGGGTTGAAACAGGCACCAAGGGCATGGTATGAAAGGTTGTCAGATTTCCTAATAGCTCATGGATATGAGAGAGGAGCAGTGGACAAGACATTGTTCCTTCTGAGGACAAAGAAGGATCTGTTAGTAGTTCAGGTCTATGTCGACGACATTGTCTTCGGGTCAACCAGTGATGAATTGGTTAAGAAGTTCACTGAGCTTATGGAAAGTGAATTTGAGATGAGTATGGTCGGGGAATTGACCTACTTCTTGGGACTTCAGATTCAGCAGATGGAGAATGGGACTCAGATACATCAGGCCAAGTACTTGTCCGAGATAGTGAAAAAGTATGGACTTGATCAGTCAAAGCCCTCTGCTACTCCAAGTTCGACCAGCAGTTCCTTGTCCAGGGATGAAACCTCTCCAAAGGCAGATCCAACACTTTATAGAGGAATGATTGGTTCACTACTGTATTTAACAGCAAGTAGACCTGACATTATGTTCAGTGTTTGTGTCTGTGCCAGGTACCAGTCCGATCCGAGAGAAACACACGTGAAAGCTGTGAAAAGGATCCTGAGGTACTTGAAGGGGACCAAGAACCTTGTTCTGTGGTATCCGAGGTATAAGTCCTTGACACTGGAAGGATACACTGATGCTGATTATGCCGGGGACAGATGTGACAGGAAGTCAACGTCCGGGATGGCTCAGTACCTTGGATCTTGTCTTGTCTCATGGGGGTCCAAGAAGCAGAATTCGGTAGCTCTTTCCACAACCGAAGCTGAGTATGTTGCTGCCGGAGCATGTTGTGCACAACTCTTTGGTTAAGGAATCAGCTAAGTGATTTCAATCTCTACTTTGATCATATCCCTATTTATTGTGATAATACTAGTGCTATATGTGTAGCTAAAATCCAGTACATCACAGTAGAATGAAACATATTGAGATTAAAACATCATTTCATAAGGGATTGTGTAGAGAAAGGACTTGTTTCTATGGAAACTTGTAGGACTGAGGAACAAGTCGCGGACATATTCACCAAAGCTTTATGCAGGGAAACATTCGAGAAGTTCAGGACAGCACTTGGTATGATTTCTACCTAGTGAGGTATCTCTAAACTTAACCCTCAATGATTGGTTAGAATAAGGGTAAGCATTGATACATAGATCCTAAAGTATGTGAATCTGCCTATGTGTGAATAGAATGGTTGCATGCTTTACTTCTTGATTAAAGGTGAAATTGTCTTGTTTTTTGGATTGTATTTGCTTCTTAGCCAAGTACCTTCCGGATCTTGATCCTCAGTAGCCTCATGAAGGAAGTGTACCCAGCCTCCTTAGCCAAATACTCAAAGGTACGTTTTGTGTGATTTTATGAGTGTTTGAATTGTGATGTTCGCACTATAGACCCTTACGGTCAAGCCAAACCATCACAATGTCCCTTGTGGAGTTCATGATAAGGTCAGGGTACAGTATTCACTTGTTCAGGGCAATGACCAGATTTGGCAGTTGAGCAGAGTTTAATGCTTGTCAGAAAAAGTGTCAAAGTCCTGCGCAGTCAACAATTGATTGGGAGGTGGAATGGAATGCGTGTATTTCGGTTTGGGAAGCCGAATCGTTTTGGCAGTTATGGATTGAATTTGAATTTTGAATTTGGACCGAAAACAAAGGGTTTTGAGGAGCAGTTCGGGAAAAATAACTTCTCACCGCAAAATCAGTTCTCAAACCTACAGAAACCCTAATCGACGAAGACGAAATCCTCTGCAAACAATTCAATGGCCGCCAACACCAACACCAACGCTATTGTTGCCTCAGAGGTTGAGGACCTGTCGCGAGCGATGGTCGTGTATGTCCCACCACCGACTAAATCGATGGAGATGGAGTCCGTGATTGTAGAGGACAACATGCACGGATCGAAGAATGCGAATGGTAAGCGAGAAGGATTCCGGTAAGGACTCTGAACATATTGCATCTGTTATTCAAAGGATTTTGATTGCGATTAATCGTACTGTTGGTGATGATGATGCGGATGTTGTGGAGAACACCGCTGATGGTGTTAGTGATTTAGGAAACCCTGTTGTGGATGGGTTTGTTGAGGTGCAGGCCGATGGGAACAGTCAAGAGAAACTTGATGATATGGATCGTGATGCTGTGGAGATAGAAGAAGCAGCAGAGTTTGCTAGGACTTTAGCAAAGGGAAAATCAGTTCAAACGCCCAGTGATGATGGAAGTGCTGATGAGACTGAGGAGGAGATTCTCGCAAGAGCAGCAAGGGTTGCTAAAGACTTAGCAAAGGGAAAGTCATTCAAGGTTCCGAGTGATGAGGAAGTAGTAATCATCAGTCCAGCAAAAGGTCAAGCAACTGCCAAGACCCCTAAGCAGTCCAAGAAGACTAGACCTATAGGGACAAGATCTCAGCCAATAAGGTCTTGTCTGATCAAGCGGAAGAAAACCAATGTGGTCTATGACTCTGAGACCGATGAGGATGCTACAGTGGTCAAGAAGCAGAAGACCACTAAAAAGGAGATTTTAGAAGATATGGAGTCTTCAGTACGGTTTCTGAAGGAGCAGAAATTAGACGAGGTCTTGGACCTGCTGGAGTATCAAGGGTGGGAGAATTTGTTTGATATGGACGAAATGGTAAGTCCATCTGCAGTTTTTGAGTTCTATTCTCAGTTGTCAGTATCAGCAAAGGGAAACAATGTCCATTTGGACTTTGTCATAGGAGGAGAGGATCTGACATTGTCTAGCAAGGAGCTGTCAATCATTCTCAGTATTCCTCATAAAGGATATGGGGAGTGGATAAAGGGACAATGGCCGAAGGATGAAGAAGACAGATATGCTGTTCAAAAGCGAGTTTGTGGCACATCTAAGCCAGGAAGAGTTCCTTCGAAGCATCTGTCAGCCAAAGTCAAAGTCCTTCACAAATTGTTGGTCACAAATTTGCTGCCAAGAGGGTCGAAGACCAGTCTAGTTCAACTGGAAGATATTCTGTTGATGGACAAGATCCTGAAGAAAGAGCCAATCAATCTTCCAAAGATGATCATCAATCAGATGGGTTACTTAAGCCAGATGAAGCAAGTTGGTTATGCCCGGATTGTGAAGAAAATCCTCCAGTACCATGAAGTATATAAGAATTCTGAGGACGAAGTGCCAGTGGTGAGGAAATTTAATCCGAGTGACTTCAAGAAAATGGGCTTAGTGTTTTCTGATGAAGGATGGATAAAGGACTTGGACAAAGTGGAAGAAAAGTCATTTGTGGAAAGCAAGGATGATGTTGAGGACTTTGATGGATATAGTCCTCCACCTGATGATTACTCAGTGAGGTTGACTGAGTTGGATATCAACATCAATCAAGTGAAGAATGAGTTGAGGAAGGTGTCCTCAGAGATGAAGGATCTGAAGAAGGAGTTCCAGGAACTCAAAGAAGTGGTGCTAAAGGCAGTTCAGGACAGAGTCTGAGTGCCCTGATATGGTGAATGCCAGTACCTGGACCATCATGAACTCATCCCTTCCTTCCATCCTTTCCAAATAAATCCCCTTTGTTGTGTGAACTCTTTATTTCCCTTCCATGCAATTTAAGAATATTTGCCTTTAATTTCGAAGTTTATTATTGTGCAAATTATTTTGTTTGCATTTTGGCCGTTCTATACTTGTGGTTTACATGTTGATATACTTTACCCTTGTTTGATGATGCCAAAAGGGGGAAGAAAGTGTAGGGGGTACTGATTTAGGGGGAACAAGACCAAGCGTGTGTTCTTGTTCTGATTATGTGTTTCTGTGCATCAGTTTAGGGGGAATTGTTATTGTTCTCACCTAGTTCTTAGTTAGACATAGTCTTGTTATCTAACGTTCATTTGTCCCTCAAGTGTTTGTCATCATCAAAAAGGGGGAAATTGTTGATACATGGTTCCCATGTTGAATTTTGATGATGACAACACGTTACTCATATTTAAGTTGAGTGTGCAGAGGACGTGGTTCTGATAGACTGTATACGGAACATGAACCTGGATTACATTGAGATATGCACGGAATCATGATGCGGATAAAAGAGTGAGTAGATAAGTCGAAGCAACTGCTGGAGCAACTTGCTGGACATCTGTTGGAATCACAATGCAAAGGAAGTTGCAGATTATGATGTGTCAAATGGTGGTTACATGGTGGTTACACTCAGCGGTTACACGCGTGGGTAAACCAAAGAATCAGCATTGCATTCGAGTAGAACGTCTGAAAAATTGCTGAGAGAGTCGCAAGCAAGCGTGCAAGCATATTCTGATCATCGGAAAGTTGATTTTCAGAAGTAACGGAGCGTACACCAAGTGCGTGCAGGGCAGAGGAACTTGTCCTAAGAGTCACGATTGTGGGTTTTTAACCTTCAGGCTAAGGTGACTGTTTTTGATAGTTGTAGACACTATTGTACAGATATTGTAACGCTTGTACAGTCTATTGATTAATAAAAGTAATCATTAGACGAATTTCCGCTGCATTTATATTTCTGAAGTACAAGTGCCTGCTAACTTGGTCTTAGTCCTTAACAAGTCTTAGACCTAGTCTTTACTGCTAACAAGCGATCCTATCAATTTTCAGTATATATACTTATAGTATAAGGGTCTGCACTGATAGTGAAGTTCTTCGATGGGTGCAACAGGACAAATTATTGGCTCATTTCCGTAGGCCGCACATGACGTAGAGCGGAATCTCGAGCAACGGTATAGGATTAGCGGCAAGGCAGCAACGTTGGTTTAGACATCCTGAACATGTGAATATGGTAATCTGTTGAGTATATGTTTTGTCTTACGTCTTTAGAAGTCCAAGCTGATTGCAATTGCATGGGATGCCAATTATCTTGTACTTTTATTCAGTTTGTGATCAAATTATTGTGAGTGCATCCTTTCAAAATAGTCGTCTGTTTTGTAATTGCTTGATTCAGAACCAAACACTTTCCTTTTATGGATTAAGAATACTCTCTCTCGTCAAATGAATTTTTATGGAGTTTTGTACCAAGATGTAGTTAACACTAAACTTGCAACGATTTGAAATTACGTTTGGCTGAATATAAATTGATTTACGCAACACTGAATCTCATTCTCTATTATTAATCTTTTTGAAGATGTTTTGTATAATACATATTTGCAGACTCTAAGACTGCACCAAGTTGATTTTCATTTGCTGAAGTATTTGCTTACTTCACCTGAAGTTAGTTATATCCAGATGGCGGTTGTCCACGTGGCATATTCTTATTCGGTTAAATTTTGTTGACTCTTCGTTGACTTATATACCGTTATTTCTGAGAATTTTCAAAGTTCTATCTTTCTCGCAATCAACTCTCGATAATCATACCCCAAGAAACGATATTAATCTTCATGGAGCAACTCGCTGACGCGTCTGCCGGAATTGGACTGGTTGGATTCGATGAATCGCAATGCAGAACGTGCGGTAAGCGGCAGTCGTCATCGTCGTCTCAGCTGGGCATTTCGTCAAACACTTTTGATGCAGAAATTGAACCCAGAACTAAGAAGCCTATGATTGAGAACCCGAACTACCATCCGGTGCTGGGATCTGATTCTGGGCTAAATGGGTATGCTACAATTAAGCTACCGATTGATTTCAATGATGCATTGAATCTGACGGAAGGTTCAGATTCCCCACTTTTGAGTAGGTGTGTGTCGGACCCTTGCAACTCTCCTGGTGAAGGAAACAAGAACAATGCTGGTGGTTTGGAGCATGATGGGTCTTTATGTAGATACATTTCTGATCCATTTCATCCTCCTGGAGTGATGCTCAAGAACCAAACTGGTGGACTTGTTGCATCAACTAGCTCTCTGGCGAGAGGGATGAGTCCTGGTGGAGGGCTTCCACCGCTTTATCCTAGCACAAATCGGTTGAGTAGTGATGTGGTCACTCCTCCCAAAGATGCTACTGAGTGCTTATTTGGACAGAGTCCTGATTGTTTGGTGAGTTGCGATAAAGATTAGGCTAGTTGTTTTTCTTGACAGTTGACGTTGTGTTGTGTTCTTGGTTTAAAGATTCATTTTTAGTTTGTATGTATAAAGTTTGGTGGCTTTCAGAGGCTGAAGCGGATGAAGCAAAGAATGAGGCAGATGGCTCAATGGTGGGTTGAGGTTGCGAGTGAAGAAGATGACACCCCAGATGCGGAAAACTGCAATGCTGGTGGCAGTACAGCTGGAACTGCTACTAACGTCTCTCAGGTATGCTTCCTCATCATATTTTATTTTGATTTTACCTCATGTCCATTTATGGGATTCTCATTATGTATCAAAGTTATACTGTTTCATGGGGGTAGTATACAGATTCGCTTTCCTATAGAGTGCAATTTAATTCCAGTGTTTAATTTTAAACATGATCAATATGTTCCGTATGTCATTGTAGTGCATGTTCATATACAAAGTCACCGGACTCTGATCTTGGACTTATATTCTTTATGTACTTGTGCATCAGTCAGTGTTCAATATGTTAAGAAATTAGCATACAGTCAAAACTTGTAGTTTGGAATGATAAGAGGCTGCTTTGATTATGATTTTAGTCTCTTGTTACTATTCAACATTTAAGTGTAGTTCGAGTAGTGTAACTTGTCTTTCTTACTTGAGTTGGCGAATTGGCGTTAGATCAAAATAAGGTTTTTTTGCAGGATATGGATGCAAAGGAACTTGAGGAACAAATAAAGGTCGAGAAAATAGGAGATGGCCTAAAAATAGAGTTGAACTGTCCCTGTAGAAGTGGTTATGAGCTCCTGATAACTGGGCATTATTGCTACTACAGAATTCTGTAGCTGAGAAGTTCCCCTACTCTGTACATTTCCTTGTGTATTCCCCTGCAATTATCAGATTTTTCTGTACGACTTATAGATTTCCGTTCTTTATGACATCATAGAAAAGTTCCTTGTTACCGGAGCGATGCCCGGAAATTAAAAAAACAAGAACTTGTAGTTGTTGATTGCTAATGTTTGATTCCAGTAGATAAAAATCAGAAGGTATTGGAAATATATTTTGGTGTTATCTTAAAAAGCCATAGTTCATACATAAACTACATTCTGCTGCATGCATCCTTATCTTGTACGTACATTTTAAGTTATAGAAACTCTTAAAATCTTTAGGAAATACACACATTATCTTCAAGTCCTAAACACAATCCAATTCCTGAAACTAACATAACAAACAACTACTTATTCCTTTAAATCCTAGTTAACGTTGTACTGTCCTGCTTATAAATAAAAGCTTTATTATAGCTTTGTTTAAGCAACAAACACAGAAATCAGAAGTACGTAGTAAGAAAAAAGTGTGCCATGTCGACGGAAGATGTTGGTATAATCTCTAATGTAGTTGTAGTATCAGGTCATGCAACGGTGGTGCAGGAGTTGGATGTGCCTGAAACCAAGACGGACGATGACACGGGCGGGATAAAATCAAGGTTAAGAAAGCGAAAAGCCGTTTTTTCAGTAGAAAAAGATTGTAAAAGCGTTCAAATTGCCTCTAGAGAAGAGAAGAAACGTTGCATAGATTTCAAGAATGCCAGAACTAGGAGACAATTGGGCATGCCAAATAATATGAAGGCTAAGATATATGGTATGGGTGGAACTCGTTTAGTGTTGGTCGTACAAAAGTATCTCACTGCTACAGACGTAAGTGATCATCAGAGTAGACTACAAATTCCATTCAATCAGATGTCTACCGAAGGTCATAATTTTTTGACTGAACGCGAGAATGATTTTTTGGACTATAGGGACGAGAAAAAGCAATGGAATCATATTGCCACTCCGCTTTTAGACCCGCAACTTGATATACATGAAATAAAGTTGCGTAAGTGGGTCATGAATAAAGAATTTGGAGATCCTACAGAAGTTTATGTGTTGAACAGTCCTTGGATCAAAATTGTGAGAAAGATTGGATTGGAAGCTGGCGATATTATTCAACTTTGGTCATTTAGAATTTATGATCAACTAAATTTGGCCCTAGTCAAGGTGGACGAGTAATAATTTGCTACTACTGGGATTTTAGTAGCCTAATGTTGTTGTATTGTAGTAACCTTCGAGTTTCAACTATCCGTTAAGTTGTTTCGTAATTTCAATGTTCGCAGTTATGATTTAAGTTTTGTGAGACGGAAAAAGACTAAAGTTTAATCGTTGATTTTGAAAATTCGACGTTCAGAGATGAAAGTTGATGTTTTATAATTGACGGTTGAATTTGTAAAAAACCTAAAAAGAGTTTGACGGTTTTATTTGTAAATTAAATGTTTATCCGTTTTGTCTCACGATCCTACATTTATTTATATGTCCTAATTTGTCAAACATATTTTTTCACCATTAATTATCATTAAATTTTTCTTGCTATTATTTTTGAAAAAATAAATCTCAATAGCAAAATTACAATTCTCAATTGTAGGTTTTTATATCTTATGTTATGAGTTAGGATTTAGAGAGTTATAATTTAGAGATATGTGAGACATAGAGACGTACTCTTAGATGTTGATTTGATTATTTCGACGATTGACATTAAAGTTGATTTTTAATTGATAAAGCAGTTGAATTTGCAAAAACCACATACGGTTGACGAGTGACGATTATCAATAATAAATTAATCAATCAAAATTAATGAACGAGATCATATTCTTCTGTCTTACAAAACACTACGTTCTAGACCTAACCTTACGGTATCTATTTATTTAAGTTTTTTTAATTTACATTAGTAATGCTACAAGTTTCCATTCTAACAGGTGGAAAACCTTATTTATACAAATTACATTTGAACCCCATAATTCAAATTCCCAATTTGGGGAAAATTCCAAACCCTAGATTCCGTCCGCCTTCTTCCTTGTGCCTGAATCAGCAACCTCAGCAATATCCACATCCAAGTTGTATCAGGATTCTTCACTATTTCTTAATGTGTTGTTGAAGTGACTTCCGACGAAGGTAATGAATGTCATGTACACGGCCATAGCTGTCAGCTATCTCCATTGCCATTCACATACTGCTTCTTTAGTAGATTTTTCCTATAGAAAATCCGCTTATGCATAACTACTAATTTGTTTCACAGTGCTTAAGAGGCTACTTATTGTCGAATCCGATCTTTAAGACTTCAATTGGAAGTTTATATCTTCGAGTCCCCTGCGCAAATCAGCAGGACATTCTGGTAAGTGTTACGTATGTTATACATATGTATTTAATATTGTTAGTTTAAAGTTTTTGAAAGACCTGAAATTATTATTATACCCAACAATCGATCATAATGTCGGGTTCCGCTTAAAGACTAAACCTTTCTTATGATATTGAATGTGTAACCCAGGTATAATTGCATTCTAAATGAAGGTGGTGCATGCTAGTGTTGAAAAGAGATGCTAATTTTACTGTCACTTGATATGTAACTGTAAATCGCTATGATACTCATTTGGTCTTATCAAGTAATATTTGTGAAGGACAATGAGAAACCTGGTAAAAAACTAAGTAACAATTTTATGGTCTTTGGGAAAAGAGGATCGCTTCATACATCAAACAATTCAACTTTTGCCTTCAAAATGGGCTGTTCTTGATAGGGTTGATTGCTGAGATAACTTGCAATGTGCAATGGCACCCTTAATTGACATCTCAATATCTGAGCTAGCGTTGTAAAATTTCAGCTCTTGATAACCTATAGAATCGCTTGAGTTTGAAGATGTCGACGAGGCAGATGAAGTTGAGGAGGAACTTGTTGATTTAGTTGCCAGATGGTGCTTTATAGCCCCAGAGAGATTGACTCCTATGACGACCACCGTGCACTCTATCCTTGTCTTCATGTCTTCCAACGACTTCAGCAGATGTTTGACTTCTATTCTCCTTTTGAAGTTGCCCAAATGAGGTTTTCTTCGTTACCTTCTTGCGTGAATTTGCTGAAGTGTCTTTAGGTTTGTTCACTGATCCCTCCCGTGTACTTACGTATGCTTCTGCAGAGGAGACATGTGAACAGACAGACTTGCTGAATAAATGTTTGAGGAACGCTTTTGAAGCTTTCAGCTTTAGACTGAGTAACGAGTACTTGGGCTTTTTGGATGTGCACTTCTTTGCATCCTCCATAACTAAATCGTTTATGGCATTCACATAATCTAACATGAATTGTTCTTGGTCTAATTCCTTACGGAAAGACTCTGAAGGCGAGATGTTGCAGGACTCAAAAGGTGTATTGGCTGTAGTAGGTGTATTTATTGCAGTGACTAAAGGAGTGCTAAAGAAATCTTCAGAAGCATCTGTCCTGCAATCATAAGAACCGACAGAGCTGCTTTGAAGTATCTTTTCAACCATTTGTAAGCGCGGTGGGAACTGAGGAAGAAGCTTTCCTTGGTAAAACAGTTCATCTGCAGGTGATGTGGTACTGTCTTTGTTCAAGGAGTTGCCATACACATGAAACTCAAATTCTCTTGGGCTTGGGTAGAGCATTGAGACTGATCAAAGAAATTAATGTAAGTTCCCACTTCCATGTCTATGTAATCATCTTCAGAATCTTCATAAGGATACATGTTCTGACACTCTTTGGTTAGTGAGCGATGATGTTTCTGAGTGAATGAATGATGAAGAAGACGCTCGCCCTCTTTATAGCCTACAGAATAGTAAGTTTTATTTAATACAGACTATTTTTTTATTCCCCCTTATTTTGGTTTGCTTTCTTGACAAAATTTTTGTACTCTATTGGCATTGTTATACCACCATAATGGCCTGCAAAGACCCTTGTCTTCCCGTTTCACGCCAGCTCAGAGGTCCATACAATTTTTATAATTATGTCTTTCCCTTGCCATGTCTATAATATTTCTAACTTAAATTTGTCAATGAAACTTTGCATCAAAAGTAGAATACAACCTCCGAAATTCATTTTTAGCCAAAGCTCAGGTCTCAAAGACCTGTTTTTCTGCTATTATCTGGTCCTCTCTGTAACTTTGGAGGCCAATGATAACAATAGTGTTATAAGTTAGCAGTATAAAAGGTACATGCACTCTAAAAGATGATTTTACAATTATGGTGGCTTTCCTTTTACTGAAATCCTGGGTTCTAAAAATCCCCTCGTGCGCGACTGTCATTGTTAGATGTTTGTCTTTTTTGCTAGGCGGTTCCTATCTAGATGGTAGACAGTAGACACTGACACTCTATTTAATTACTTTGATCCAACGTGTTTGTGTTTTGATACTATTAGTTAAATGCTCGTGTAAAAAAGGCAAAGAGTTTGACACTTCTGGCGGACACGAGATGGTGGGGAGATTAATGCCATACAAAAATCAAGGAAGGTATCTGCCTAATCTTTTTTAAACTCTTGTCTTTGTTATTTCATGTATTGCTATTATGTATGAAAAAAATTAGAAAATGTTTTTCTAACATGTGTCCGTGTCTTTACTATTAATGTAAAATAAAGTGTATGATTGATTTGGCACAAAAATGGAAAACCAGGTGATGCTTTTATCTTGAGTCCAAGTTAGATGATCATGATAGTGTCCAGTAGAAGCATACGTAGGCCATTGATGATGTATTCCATTATACAAAAAGATGATTTCCTGTTCAATTATTGTTTTAAAATGTACAATGATGAGTAGGAAAGCAATTGCACTAAACTGTTTGTTAGTAAATTAATCCCATAGCCATTGTCTAGTGCTTCTCACTATGTCTCTTGGATTGCGAAGGGTCAGTAGCACACCCTAAAAAACTTATAAAACAAAAAAGCATAAAAAACAGGAAGAGCCCCCTAACCAGAAAACCAGGATTCTTAAGTATTGTTCCTTGTGCAATGTTATTCTAATGGCAGTGAGAGGCTACCTGGTTCAATCACAGTGCAACGGTGGCCGGCATCCCACCAGCAGCATCAGTAGCAGTAGATAAAAAGCTAGTGTCTTTAGAAACAGTAGTCAAAAGCAACAGCACTGTCATTATAGAAGGTTGTGAGTATTAATTTTTGTGTAGATGGGTATTCTTGTAGTTCACTTACTGACTAGTGATCCCTACTCGTGCTCCTTTCAGGGCGTTACCAGGCGTTTACCCCATCATGGTGTCTGGATTATGGGTCGAGATGTTTGTGATATGATCTCTGTTAAGCTGAAATCCTGCAGAATGGCCTTTTAGTATTTGTGCATGCAGCGAGCCATAACGTAATGGACGTCAGAATATAATGGACTTGTGGCCTCTTTGTCCGAATTGCTGGAATAACATAGGGATTAAGTTTCAGGAGGATATTAAATATTTGTGGGACGGTTGACGAAATCTCAACCGTTGATTTGATTAATCTAACGGTTAAGATTTAAATTAGCTTTTATTAAAGTTGGCGGTTGGATTTGTGAAAAACACGGAACTGTTGGATTTGGAAGTTTTTATTATTTTTAATCTCATCCGTTGGATCGATAGAAATCTACGGTTGAAATGTTGTCCTCCGTCTTACAAAATTTTAGTCGTCTCTTTAGAACATTTCCATAACATAGGATATGCTCACAGAGCTTGAAAATAAAATATTTTGGTAACGATATATTCATTTAACGAATTATCTAGCTAATTTATGCGTTACATTTCCCATTTATAACATCACTGAAAAGAAATACAAAATAAAATATTATAATAAAAATATTTGATATAATAATTTCAACTAAAATAATTACTGTAACCTTCAAAATTGATGACGCTAAATCCCTCCGGCAGTTCCGGCGAGTTCATCTCCGCTCCTCTCCTCCACTTCCGACCCTTTTCATCCACTCCTTCCTCCTTACATTTCCATTCCCTCAACCAACCTCCAATCCCATCTTCACCTTTCACCATTCACCATGCACACCAACTCCCTCCTCATCCTAACCCTCACCCTCCTCTTCACCTCCACCTCCGCCGAAATCAAAAACCTCAAAATCTCCTCTGACGCCCGTTCCTCCATCCTCCTCGAACGCTTCGGTTTCACTCACACCGGCCATGTCTCAATCTCCCTCCGCTCCGTCTCCGTCGCTTCACCAGATGACGCTCCACCTATCCCTTCCAAACTCGGATTCTTCCTCTTATCCGATGAAGCCCTAATTCAAACCATAATCGAAGCTAATGAAACTCCGGACTACTTCTGCGTTTTGGATTCTCATTTCATCATCCCTCTATTCACCTTCCAGAACCTCTCACCGCCTCCACACGCTTCTTACAACAATACCTTCCCTGTTACGGCTCCTAATGAGTATAGTCTATTTTTCGCTAATTGTAATCCGCAGACTGAAGTTTCGATGGATTTACGGACGGAGGTTTATAATTTGGATCGTGGAGTTAGGGATTATTTGTCTGCCGGACAGACGCAGCTTCCTGCATTGTATACATTTTTTGCATTGTGTTATATTGGATTTTTAGTGTTTTGGATTAGGACTTGTAGGGAGAATAGGTTGTCTGCGCATAGGATTCATGGATTGATGGGAATGTTTGTTTGATGAAGGCGTTGAATTTGATATGTGCTGCGGAGGATAAGCATTATGTTAAGGTTACAGGGACGCCGCATGGATGGGATGTGTTGTTTTATACGTTTCAGTTTATTAGAGGTGTGTTGTTGTTTACGGTGATTGTGCTTATAGGGACTGGTTGGTCGTTTTTGAAGCCGTTTTTGCAAGAGAGGGAGAAGAAAGTGTTGATGGTTGTTATTCCGCTTCAGGTTGTTGCTAATGTGGCTGCGGTGGTGGTTGGTGAGACGGGTCCATTTATTAAGGATTGGGTTACATGGAATCAGATTTTGTTGTTGGTTGATATTATTTGTTGCTGTGCGATTTTGTTCCCAATTGTGTGGTCTATTAGATCATTGAAGGAGACTTCAAAAACGGATGGAAAGGCTGCGAGGAATTTGGCTAAGCTGACTCTTTTCAGACAGTTTTACACTGTTGTGATTGCGTACTTGTATTTCACTAGGATCATTGTATTTGCTTTGAGGACGATTGCTGCATACAAGTATCAGTGGGTGAGTAATGCTGCAGAGGAGATTGCTAGTGTTGTGTTTTATTCGATTATGTTCTATATGTTCAGGCCTGCTGAGAAGAACGAGTACCTTGCTATGACGATGAAGAGGAAGAGGTTGCATTGGCAGCACTAAGAGATGATGATTTTGACATATGAAGAAGAGGTTTGTCAGTCAGTGAGTGCTTACCTCTCAAATTTTCTACTCAAGATTATTTCATTTCATATGAGCTACAATAGGTACTTTTATGCACATGATACACCCAGTAGAAAACCAAGATATCGATTAATTTCCTAGAGATCTTAGGCTTATTCAGGTTGGAAATACCTCCTTTTTCATATTATTCGTGTAATGCCGCCATTTCTGGCTGTTTAAGCTTCTTGCTCTTCGTGAATATATTGATCTGTATACAAGTCATTGCTTTTAATAATATCTTTGATTTTTATCCTATATATTAGTATCATTGTCGAGGTTTGAGAATTCATGATTTTGTATTTCATTACTTTCGAATGTCCTGTTTCAACCAAGGTCTATTTCATGAGTAAGATTGGCATTTTTCTGGAGGTTTTTCTGCAGGGCATAGTATTTCAGAAAGCAGCTAAGTGCTGGATAGTATCAAGCACCACATATATAGAACCAAGGATATACTTCTGCCACGTCACCACTTTGTTATCCAAAATCCTAGATCACATGTAAATACCAAATCACCACTTCTACCTCAATTTCCTGAAATTTGGATGCTATGGTGATGACCCTGCAGCTCCCCACTCCCCTATCCTTCCTCACCACCCAACCAGCCTCTTTCAAACCCCACAGAAGAACAGCCTTCATCATTAGAGCTGCTGAGTCCGACCCGGATTCAACACCCTCCACCCCAACCGAGTCTGACTCAGAATTCGAAGCCCGTCTCTCCCGCCTCCGTTACCGATCAGGCACAGGAAAGAAAGCAGAAGTCCGCAAAACCAAGAAACCAAGTAGTCAAGGAGGAGGAAATTCAAAGTCAGGTGGGGGAGTTTTCTTACCACCAGTTCCATTAAAGGAACCAATGTCAGGTGGAATGAAAGTGGATTTCGGGTTCAGTCCGTATAGCGAAAGACTAAATGGACGCATTGCGGGTTTAGGGCTGACAGCTTTGTTGCTAGTCGAACTGGCGACGGGACAGAGTGTGTTGAAGTTTCACTCCCCGCCGATTATATTCTTGCAGGTGTATTTTGTAGCAGCTGTCACGGCTGTTTACGTTAAGTTTGAAAAGGAGAAGGTGAGTGTATGGCCTAAGAATGCTGCTAAAGAGTGAAGTGAAGATCGGAAGGTTTTTTCATATCTTGAAAGTTGAATTAGTTGTGTTTGATAACATCTTTTCTTCAGAATCATTGGTTACACCTACATGACTATCTGTTACGGTTTGTATGGATGCATTTCAGTTCACTTTGTAAGAATCTTTTGCAGGAATCATACTCTACTAGTTTCCTGAATTATGACACTAAAAAAAACACTTATGTGTCAAAATGGAGCCAGCTACTAAAAACTCCACTTTTCACTTCATCCCACTTCGTCGACATGATACACTCTCAAACTATTTAATAGTTATCTGTGTTTTCATTTCAAACATTTATAGTATAACCTTTTAAGCTATGCCATATTAGATTTATATAATTTCAAATGAACCTGACTGTATTTTCAGGATGAGCGTTCAAGTATATTTACGCTCTTATTTTACCTTTGTATGATTACATTTCGTACTTTTACTTTACGAATGAATGAAATGAATATTTGAAATATAACCTTACGAATATAATTTAAGAATAATAATAAATTCGAACATTTAATTCCAGTTATGCAAAAGGTAAAAGTAGAAAAGTCATATTCTTCATGTTTGAGGAAAAAATTCAAAGTCAAATCACTTTGTTAGAAGAAAAGAAGAAAATCAATAACGTGACGGTAAACACGCGTTTCTCACGTGCTTCTGCCTCCTCTCCTCTTCACTCTCTCTTCATCTTCACACTTCAGTTGAATTCGGACCGCCGAGATCGCGACGACGATTGCGATCCGATCTTGACGGCATGGTGTCCGCCAAATCACTCAACCCTGTCGTCGCCTTCGAGCACAAAAGGTATCAGTTCGTCATCTCATTTCACGTCTGGCTGCTGCATTCGTTTGTTCATTTGTCGGCGATTCTGTTTCAGTCCGACTCGGCTTCGATTATTTTGGCGTGTGATTTTGGTTAAGTCAGTGATGGTTTTGAGTGACGGATCTCGGCGTTCTTTAGCTGCTGCTTGTTAATTTGTTGGATGAGATGAAAATGCTTTGTTTGAATTTTTGTTGATTGGTTGTTTACGGAATGTTGACTCTGGTAAGTGTTGGGTGGTTAGTAGGCAGAGTTGAAAGGAATTTTATGTTCTTAGAAAATGTTGGATGATTTAGTTGGACTACCATAGTGGGTTTGACTGATTGGAATAGTCTTTGCTTGTATGCGTGCATCTGTAGTAGCAGTGGATGAAGATGGTACTACCTACTAGTATCAGATTAGGATGACTTTTGTGATGAGTTGAACTCCTAAAACGGGTGCATTTACTTTAAGATATGTTATAACACTAAGTTTGATCTGATAGGTGGCTGATTTCACTTAGAAACTATAATATGTTTATTGAATATGTCAACAGGGATGCTTATGGATTTGCTGTGAGACCACAGCATGTACAAAGATATAGAGAGTATGCCACTATTTACAAGGTTCTCTTGTTACATTTATTACCTTTTAATTTATATTAGTAGTAAGTATTGATAATCATCAGGCTGGAGACATTTTCCTAGAAAAATTGAATAATATTACTTGCACATTTTCAAATTAGTTTCATTACGTAACATTATTAAGCTTGGTTTATGTGGTTAGGCTTTTGGTATTTACATATTAAACGTTTGATCAGTACCGTGATCTTATGTCTACTTAGTTACTTACAAAGCAAAATCTATGAGTTCTTTGTGACCAAATAATTACAATAAAGGCATTTAAATATTGATTTGACTACTGTTTCTCAGGTACAACCATAGCTAGCTTCTTGTCGATTGTAGTAGATGGGTTGCATTAGCTGGTTTTATTGTATAGTTTGTTGACGAATTTCGTTGTCCATGATCATTACGTATGCAGGAAGAAGAGGAAGAAAGATCAGATCGATGGAACTCTTTTCTCCAGAGGCAGGCAGATGAAGCTTTTCTAGATGCCAATAGTACCACTGATTGTGACAACAAATCAGTGCAAGAAAAATTCGTGAAACAGGGGCATGGATTAAATGATGTGGACAGTCAAATCAGTGATTCTGCTGAAGGTGACATTTACAGAAAGAATGTTACAGAAAACACAATGCCATTAGCTGTAGAGAAACAAGTCCACCAGGTGCAACTATGGAATGAGATTAGACCTTCCCTTCAATCCATTGAAGAAATGATGAGCTTGCGTATTAAAAAGAATAACGTTTTAAAGCATCTATTTGAGCCTGGAAACCTATCTATGAATTCATCCCTTCCCTCCGTGGAGGAGTCTCTTTCCCCGGAAAGGGCTGAAGAGGACTCTGAGGATGAGTTTTATGATGTTGAGAGGACTGACTCTCTTCAAGACGACAGTTCAATTGCCTCTACCACAGGTCTTGATGGAGATAAGGTTCATCCCGAGGATTCATTTCTGTGGAAGGAAGAATTGGAATGCCTAGTTCAAGGGGGAGTACCTATGGCCCTCAGAGGGGAGGTAATTGGGACACTATTAAAGTTCCTGATACTTTTAGTTCTTATTTGGTATATTATTTATAACTTTATGCATTTCATCATCAGCTGTGGCAAGCCTTTGTTGGTGTTAGAGCACGCCGTGTGGAAAAATATTATCAGCAGTTGCTTGCTCAGGAATCGAATGTCCATGAAAAGGAAGGGAAGCAACAACTATCTTCAGATAGTAACCTCACCAATTCCTCTAAAGATGATGTATCAGTGCCAGAGAAATGGCAAGGACAGATAGAGAAAGTATGATGCTCTTTTATAACTGGGTTCTTTGCTTCACATGTTCACATTTTCCATATTTGCTATATATGTTGACAAATTTACCCTTCTCATTTGATGTCAACTGTAGGATTTACCAAGGACATTCCCAGGTCACCCTGCCTTGGATGAAGATGGTAGAAATGCTTTGAGACGCTTACTCACTGCATATGCTCGCCATAACCCATCTGTTGGCTACTGTCAGGTTAACACCATTTAGTCATCTTTTTGTTATAATTTCAGGTGTAACATATACTTTTCTGTTTTTTTTGAGTTATTGTGCCTTTGGTATAACCTTTACGTGAACTCCCTCAGTCTGGAATTAAATTCAACTATGGATAATTGTGTTGTACGTGGTTCCATCAGTTGTGCTATCAGTATAATCGTATGTATCTTGGTTTGGTTTTACTTTTTAGTGATTAGTGACAATTTTTTGCCCAGGAGAGAGTATACTGTAGTGATTTGTGGCTGTGCAATAGAGGGTATAGCACTTGGGATCTTACAGTATGCAGATATCGTAATCACAGATAAACTTTTTTATTTTGCTCCAATGTAGGCTATGAATTTCTTTGCTGCTATATTACTACTTCTCATGCCTGAAGAAAATGCCTTTTGGTAAGTTAACACTTCATCGTGCCCTATAAACCTATTGCCTATATTCAAAGTATTTGATCCAGATTTTGGGGATTTCCTAATAGACTTTTGGTCGGAATGTCATTACAAAATACAAACATACAAAATTATCTTCATGAATTTTAATCGACATGTTGATTGTAAATCATTCATATTTTAGCTACTTTGTGAACACTCCAGGACTTTGTTGGGGATTATTGATGACTACTTTGATGGCTATTATTCAGAAGAAATGATAGAATCTCAGGTAAATGTTGTAATCTTTCTTGCATTGAAGTTTGCATACAATGATCCTCTGTTCTCAAAGAGTGAAAATTGGGAAACTGAAAGAATATCATTCATTTGTTGTCCATGATTCAAATATTTATAATGGTATGGCAGGTGGACCAATTAGTTTTCGAGGAGTTGGTGCGTGAAAGGTTTCCGAAACTTGGTTAGTCTATATTTTGCATATTCAATTTAATGCCTCTAGATTGCTGAAGATGAGAAATTTGTTGATGTATTGAAACCATCTTTGTTTTTGGATCAATAGTTTTCCTCTAAATAGCACAAAAGGTAAATATCTTTTTTCAATTTGTGTCATTTGCAGTTCATCATCTGGATTATCTAGGAGTGCAAGTGGCATGGGTTACTGGACCCTGGTTCCTCTCCATATTTATGAATATGCTTCCATGGGAAAGTGGTCAGGTTCTATATAGTTTCTTATAGAATAAAAATTTATCATTGAACGTTTCATCGGAACTGTAGTTAGTATCTACAGGAATTCCATGTATGAAACTCTAATAAAACCCTGATTTCGTTTCTGACATTTCCATAACCTTAATTCACTGGCTGCCCCTTGCTCCCAGTTCTTCGAGTTTGGGATGTGCTGCTTTATGAAGGAAATCGTGTAATGCTGTTTAGAACCGCGCTAGCCCTAATGGAACTATATGGTATGGCATTTGATGATGTGATTCAAATATAATATGTGGTCTCTCTGTTGTCACAACATTATTTTGTGAAAATTTGTGCCAATTGAATCGCCAGGTCCAGCATTGGTTACTACCAAGGATGCTGGAGATGCTCTGACGTTGTTGCAGTCATTGGCTAGTTCAACATTCGACAGCAGTCAACTAGTATTGACAGCCTGCATGGGGTACCAAAATGTTAATGAAGCACGGTTACAAGAGCTCAGAGAGAGACATAGGCCCTCTGTCATCGCTGCCAATGAAGAAAGAGCGAAGGGACTACAACGGAGGGATTCCAAGGGTCTAGCATCAAAACTGTATAAGTTTAAGCAAGACCCTGAATCCTTGAACACAAATGGAGATATTACGCGAGAAAATGGCGATTCATCCCATAGTGAATTCCTCGTAGGCATGACTGGTGTAACAGATGTAGCTTCTGCTCCGGACTACAAAGAACAGGTAGCCAGGAAATCCTGATTAACTTTCTTGGTCTTTTATTCTTTGAAAAAGCTTTCATTTGCTGTATGACTTTCAAGCAGATTATATGGTTGAAGGTCGAACTATCTAGGTTGCTGGAAGAAAAACAATCCGCTGAACTTCGGTTAGTTCTTTTGGTCAGCTGTATAGCACTTAGATTGAATTTACTGTTCTTTGTTTATTCAGTTGTCTGATACGTAACTTGTCTATTCTCCTTCAGATCCGATGAGCTAGAGGCGGCACTAATTGAGATGGTGAAGCAGGATAACCGGCGTCAACTAAGTGCTCGAGTAAGCTATCAGTATCCTTAATTGAACAATCTAATGTCACAGGATTCTTTTATGAAATCACAGATATTTTAATTTGATTGATCTGCATTAGTGAATAGCGAATATATAGGGCTCAACATCAGTTCTTAGAACATCATGAGACTATGAATTCAGAAGTAAGCATATCAACTGAGTGTATTTATTCACATGAAGTCCTTAATCCGTAATGCTACTTACTTGGAGATGGGGAACTAAAGTCCTTTGATTTGGTTTTATGATTTGAGACGGATAATGGCTCCCAGTAATAGACGACATAATATCATCTGGCATATATCAAAGAAATATGTCATAGAATTTTCAGCTTGTGGACCCTTATTAGTCTAGAAAATTTTACTAAGTTTTGAGCTTCTCTATATTTAGTACTTCATTTTCCAAAATACTGAATAATTGCTAAAGATTCCTAATTATTTTTAGTACCTTCATATATTTGTAGGTTGAACAGTTGGAGAATCAAGTAGCTGAGCTCCAACAGTTTCTCTCAGACATACAGGAACAAGAACATGCAATGCTTCAGGTAATTTCCTGAGACTCCGTTGGAAAAATGTTCAATGTAGTTTCAACCCAAATCAGAGATTAATTGGATCTAGTGCAGGTATTAATGCGAATGGAGCAAGAACAAAGACTAACTGAAGATGCTCGCAGGTTTGCCGAGCAAGAAGCTGTGGCTATGAGATACGAATCTGAAGAATTACAGGTAGCCACTTAAGCTTAACGCATACTCTTATTTGAAATTCTAATCCAAACGAATGCTGAGGTTTTCGTTAGAACTGTTCCCCGTAGTTGCATTTTCTGTTAGTTTGAGGTAATTGGCAAAACTAGTAGCTCGTTCATATAAATTAAAGAAACTATAAATTAGGGCCAATTGCATTTATGCTTATTCAGAATAAAATTGGTGGATCCAACAATAAATATAATAATACAAAAGAGAGATTGAAAAGAACACGCTTTCTTAGGCCTTATATTTGTTATTGGTTTTTACATTTATTTAACAAATTAAATTTTTAGGAATAATACTATGGGGTTTTCCTTGAGACCAACTTTTTCCTTCAAAATCACTTTGTAATAATATGAACTTTCATCAGATGTTAATATCTGAAGCATGAACTTTCGTTTAGGGGTTGATTGGACGCCCGTTTGCAATATCACTATCCCAAATAACAGTGTGTAGTGTTGGTCAGTTCTTGTGCTTGTTTCCTCGTTCCTTTCTGTTTGTATAGGGGTTGTGCCCCTGTTCAGATTATGTTTTTGCAGGAAGGGTCTGTTTTTAATTGTTTTAGATCGGCTGTGTCTTATTGTTGATCTAGTTTGGATGTTGTTGTGAGGGTGCACTGTGTCCTGTAATTCCTTTTATTTGGAAGGAAATCACCTTTCTTCAAAAAAATCTGAAGCATGAACAGCTTTTCATTATGAAATGCTTGTGGACTGTGGAACGTACATGTGACTTCTGATGCATTGCAGAGAAAATACGAAGATGCCATTGCAGTACTTGAGGAGATGGAGAAGAGGGCAGTCATGGCAGAATCTATGCTGGAGGCAACTTTGCAGTATCAATCTGGCCAACTGAAATCCCAGCCTTCTCCTCGGTAGGACCTATGCCTATCTGTTTAAATTTGTTCCAATTACATAAGATCTGGAGCAAATCAAGTTTTGAGGTCCATGGAACTATACAGATTACTCGTAACAAAATCAAATATATTCATATTCATCCTTATTATTCCATTGCATACTTTCATACATGCATCAAAATTATTGGATATTCAGTGGATTTGACACTTGATCGGAAATCCTAACACATTCTGCTTATCAGATCTGTGCCACTAGACATATCTTCAGTTGGAATCAATCAAGAAGTCGCACAGGAATCACCAGCTAAAAAGATTACTTTGTTATCCGGACCATTTGGACTGAACTGGGGTGATAAGAACAAGGTCAGTACATGCTAACTTGAATGATTAAGAGTTACTGCATATACAATCATTCAATCACATTTATCTCCTTGTATAAGGATTGTAAATACACATAGTGCTGCATGTCTTAACTTTCATTTTACTGAGCATGAAAGAAGTGTAGATTACTGATTATAGAAATCCAAAATATTGTAGGCCAAAACTCATGTCGCTCTTGAGGCTAATGGAAAATCATACCTGGAGCCACAAAGCGCTAGCAGTAAGATCAATGAACCACAACTTGATGACAAACCATGAAGACGACCCTGTATGTTCTCAAGGAAATTTTATGGAGGCCTTGATGACGATAGAACTTATAAAACCTAGCACATAGTTAAGTCAGTGATATTTATCATTGTTTGTAATGTTAATAATAACCATGTGAAGGAATAATATAATTATCACCCAATAATATTCTAAAATATTGAAAATGGTTTGTCATTTGAACTTGAACTCAGGAAGCATGACTTATTTATTGATGTATAGGCAATCCTACCCTAAAGGACTCACAACTAGGCCAGTGAATTTCTCAAGTCAAGAATGGTCCTGATTCCTGAACAAGCAATATAAGGACTACAGCTTGGTTGATCTCAAAATGTGAAATTTCACCTTCAGCCACAGTGGTGACAATCCCCCTGACCTGAGCACATCCCCACCTCGACCGACCCACATCCACATTTCCCAATACTGTTCTTCACTGCAGCTGACACCATTTTGATCACCATCTTGAGTATACCGGACAAAACCCGACCCCTTTTCGGTGGGAATCCGACACTTTCTGATTCTTTAATACAACGCTTTCCTCCCATGATCACCATTGATTTGAGTATTACACAAGTATGAAGCTGAGCACAATGAACAGAACAACTGAGAGAGAAAAACAAGCAGATGAAGGTGCAAAGAGTCAATATTTAATTAATGAAAGAAGAGATGCAGGTGCTATTTAACTTCAAAGTGTGCATCAGTGTTGTTTATATATTTACATAACAGACACACCATACTTGGAGAGCAAGGTTGTTGACAGTTTTGGACAGCTGTCGGAGGAGGTTGTGGTTGGTTTTAGCAATTTACACTATGTATTGAACACATGAATATTGAAGACATGCAGGTCTATCTGAGCCTGATCAGCAGAATCTTTTCTGGTAGAAAATTGGATTCCATCTGAGACACTCTCAACTTTACATAATTAAATATATAATTTGCATTTGGTATTGTCTATCCCAATAAAACTCAATTTTACAACATTAATTAGATGCTTATAGAAGTAAATAAATCCTCAGACATCAAACAAAGAATAAACAAACAGATAGATGTGGAGATTATCTACTGGGAAATTACATGTAAATTGCTGAGTAGTTGCTTCAAGCAGACACGTATGCATTTGGAGATTGGAAAAGATAGTTTGCTTAGCAATGGCTCTTTGGTGATTTTGGTTGTAATGTGGTGCAATGTCTCACCTTAATTAAATTGTTTTTTATTTCTTGCCACTGTTGAAATAATCTTATAAACAAAGCACATCATATCTAGAAGGTAGGAAATGAAATATCTAAGAATTTTGTTTCTTACTTGGCTGTTAACTTTTTTTGTTATGAACTGTTTTGGCATGAAAATCCAACTTCTTTGCTTATAGAAGAAGTTTTCTAATTATGGTTAAGAATTGAATCTAAGAAGACATGTATATTTTGTAACGATTGAGATTAAAATTAATTTTTAATTAATTTAACGATTCGATTAGCAAAAAACACGGGTGATTGGAGATTGACGGTTATCAATTATCAACAGTTGGATTATTAGAAATCAACGAACGACTGATCATATCCTTCAATCATACTAAAAATACATGTCCTCCTGTAATTTTTCATTATGATATTGTTTACCGTTTGAGTCATCAGAATAATTCATTCGAATACAAAGACCCCTATGATATTGATTATCATAGAAAGTGACATGATATATCATATCAAAAAATTACACACAAGAAACCAAGAAATTTCATAAATTTTTATGTTCCATATCAGAAATTTTCATACCATATCCTGAAAAATGTGTAATTTTATCAATAGATATGGTAAAGAAGTTACATCATAAAATAGACAAGTACCTAAATTGGAGTATACTGTTCATTTCCTGATTCTTGTGTTGTGCGTCACTTTCAATTTCTATTCACCAAGTTACAGCAACAACATGCCCTCTTCTCATATATTTTATCAGCCATTTCATCCCTCTGAGAATCAGTTTAAGCATAAAAGGCTCGTTTCTTAATCAAACTTGGCTCGTTAGACTTCGAAAGGAACTTCCACATCCTGATATTGAAATTCCACATTCTAAAAGAATTGCTCTAGCTGTGTAAATATGGTCACCTGTTACCATGTGTATCTTTACTGCAGCATCTTGGCCCGGATGTACTGCATCTTTCATTTATGGCCGTTCTGCGGATATATGCATGGTAAGAGGTGACAATGTTAAAACAGCTATATCATTGCCTAGTAAGGCATCATTTTTTCATAGAATTAGCAAGGCTAAGCGTACCAGGAGCCTGTGGAAGACATTAAGGCAGCGTAGCAACTACAATGGTAACCAACAATAATTGATTATTCTGATAGTTTCTGATGATGCCCATATTTCCCTTGATATCTTTTACACTGCCTTCATCATCTTTACACCTGCAAATGAATTATTTTGCTACGAGGACAAACACACAAGTAGAGCAAATGGAGAGGCTAACTATGCCAAGAAATGTAGCAACACAAATAAATCGCACCTGCAAAGATGTTTTCTTCACCAGTGTCCTCAAAAGGATTAGCCATCAGCATTTCCCTTTAGTTAAAGGCATCAATCCTCTCTCATCTGCTAACCTTGAAGCCAGACATCATAATGGCAACTTTGGTCCTTGTGGACAATCTTGCTTTCACCTACCATACTTTACTCATCTATTGAGCAGCTTGCATCCAACACATAATGAAACTTTATTGTCATTACACGACAAACACTTGCTCCAGTTTACACATCTTATTACTGACAATAAGGCGATGACTATACTTTCATCTTCCATCGACTTCAATGACAACTCACTCCACCACTGAGAAAAGACAGCAGCAGCAGTCGTGAGATCCCTCTTCTAAGGCTGCGGACTGTTCAAAATATTTTTCGATAATTTATTTATGTAGGTTGTAACACTAGAATATACACAATATACTCCTAGCAATCTGGTCTTAGTACATCCGAATCAAAGAGACTCAAGGAAGATACATTTGAAGAAAATAACCGTATAATTATATTATATCTTTATTCCCGATCTGATGAAACTCAGAAATTTCGTGCACATAATATCTCAAAGGCTGTTTTTAGTTCCTCTCGAACTGCATGAGGCTTATCTAATGCCTTTGCTGTCGTGCCCTGTCCCTGGGAAGAAATATCAAAAAGTCAAATATCAAATTGTTTGAATCTGTGTTCGAAAAACTTGAGCAGTTTTTCTACTATTCACTTGAAGGTGAAGGCTCAACTGTACCTGCAATCTGGTCACTAGACCTAAATTCGTGAATGAATGTGTTGGCATCAGCATAAGATTTTCCTTGTGCAATCCCTGCCTGGTCCGGATCACTAGCAGTACCAATATCGATATTGACCGTCGGTGTGGAGCCTTCTTTTACTTGACTCATGCTTGATCTTGATTTTGCAGAGAATGACGAACAGGTTATAGCATTTGAACCAGCCATGGCCATAATGACTTCAGCCTGTGAAAAATGTGACAATAGTAAACCCTCGTATTTAGGATAAGAGGTGACTGTTTAAATAATTGGAATATGAAGAAAATTTGTAAAAGGAATGGCTTCAAATTCAAACAGGATACTAAAAAGTTTCCGTAGAATTATTACAAATAATTAGAAGCCAGCTGACGTAACTATAAACTACAACAGTTAACAACAGTTTTTTATTATAAAAAGGCACCAATACAACCAGAAACACAAAGCACATCCATAAAATACCCAACCCTTGATGGTAACGCAGCAACTAACTAATGTTGATGCTAATAAGAATTTGTCACATAAAACATCACACGGACAGAGATGTAAATCAAGTTAATTATATGGCCAACATTTGATAAAACAAAATGTGAACCTTATTTGGGTGAACATTGTCAAATACATAAGCATGGCCATCATAGAAGATAGTCATCTGTCGACTGGAAGATGATGATGATGATCTGGTCCACCTGTCACTGACCCTTGAAGCAAGATCAGTAACCTATCGATCCAGGGTACTAAATTTTTTTAGCAAAATATAAATTGAAAGATTTTTTGGAATTTTACTTGGGTATAGGAGATTCAGATTCTGGGAGGTAGGCTCCAGTCTTGAAATTCCCTTCAGCACCAAAAGCTTCCAAGACGTGACCTCCACACTTTGGGTTACTTTTAACAGTCATCGTGCTTGATTTCATCAAGTTCCGGACTCCAGACTCATTCTCTCGGTCTCTTAATCCCTCATCAGCTGCTGCATGAGAGATTACTGAAGGACCAGCAGCTCCGTCCCTGAAAGTAACAGGACGGGATTGACGCATAAAAGGAGCTATAAGTGATGGGTGTTGGACATTGCCTGGGACATTCATGGTAACAGCTAGGTCCCATATGGCAGGATACTCATTGGTGTTGGTATGAGTCTGATGAGGTAGTCGTGCTTGAGGTAAAGAAGAAGACTTTAACAACGCCTTTGACCCATAGAATGTTTCGTCATTGTCAGGTATTTTAGGCAGATCACCGCCTGATAAACCTCGATATATCTGCTTTAAAACATTAGAAAATTGCAAATCAACAACTTCTCTTTGGAACATATTCTCAATAGAAATGGTTAAAAATTAAACAAAAACCTTCACAGAGTGGAACTCATCATTTCCCGCATAACTAAAGTCTGAATTGCTGTGCCTACTAACCCCTTTGTGAGTCAGGGCATGAAATGGAACACCCTCAAGACGCATGTCTTTCACTCTTTCTATAACCAAAGAAACCAATAAAATGCACATCTTATGTTGAATCGGCATGCAAGCAGTAAGCACTAATTACTATTGGAAACTGAAATTCACAATCTAAAGCAACACACACATAAAGAGCCATAAGACTAGAATTCAATGAGAGTAAACTGCAGCAAATGAACAACTCCAATTTGTCAACAATAAAAGCATTTTTTAGGTCAGCAGATGAAAAACAGGACTGACCAGAACCCAAATTGGAAAGAAGCGGAGAGCGGCCGCTAGCAGGAGAATCAGCGGACCCCACCATCAATCGAACTCAGTCATGCCTAGATGTAATCTCTAGCTCAAATAGCTCAACTTTGTCGGCCGTCATCGGCTAAATTTATCCGACTGAGAGACAAATATTGAACTGTCGATTTTTAGTTTAGGGTTGGTCAGGTTTTGGTGCTACTGATTTATTGTGAGTATTAAAACTGTGTGGTTTTAATGTTTTACAATAATTTTAGGTAATTTAATTTATATTTTTGTTGGAATGGGTAAAGTTCTAGAAGACGATTAATTTTTTGTAAGACGATAAGATACGATTTTGATCGTTTATTGATTATAATCTAACGGTTGAGATTTAAAGTAAAATAACCATCAAATCCAACCGTCGCCGTGTTTTTCGCAAATCCAACTGTTAGTTTAATTAAAACTCAACTTTAATCTCAACCGTCAATTTATTAAAATCAATATTAGATTTTGTCATTTTTTCTTATATATATATCATGTCTCACATAATCTCAACCCTTCTTAAAATTATCTAATTTTGATGCACAACAAATAATGTTTATTCATTTATGAATCCAGGAAAAGGTTCAAGGAGAGCAATACATTTATGTGAGACAGTAGAATCTCAACCGTTGATTTCTATCAATCAAGCGGTTAACATTAATAACTCAACCGCTAAATTAATCTAAACCCCCATAATTTTTGCTAATTTATTATAAATTTAATTAAAAGTTAATTAACCGCTAGATTAATCTAAACTAACGATTGTTATTACGTCTTTGTGTCTTAAATTTTTTTAATGTTCTCATTGAATTCAAACCTACAATCTGTCATCGATAATAATATGTTTGTTGGATATTTAATTGTAAGGTAATAACATGGGTTTGGTTCCGGTACAAACCACATTTAAAATAAAAACTTAGAACCAATATAAACCACACGACCAAACTATTCAATGGATGTGATTAATGACATTATTAATATGGTAATTACTATTATCGATCAATATTAGGGGCACACTTGTCAATTCAATTTTTATAATTGATAATTAATGATTTTTTGAAAGTGTATTAATATATTTTTATAAAAAAGTGCATTACAATATTTTTGTAAAAGTGCATTAAAATATTTTTTAAAAGTGCATTACAATATTTAAAAAACTGCATTACAATATTTTAAAAAAGTGCATTAAAATATTTTTTTAAAAGTGCATTACAATGTCTGCATATTAAAAAAATTATTACAATTTTTGAAATTTTGATACATTTTTGAAATTTCAGTGATGCACTTTTTATTAAAAAATTGATGCACTTTTAAAGTATTTAGTGATGCACTTTTTATATCCACTAATTTCAAATTTAAAAATAAATTATATAAACTAAATTTTTTATGCAATTTAAAATAATCCATTTATTACTATATTGATCTGAAATGACAAGTGTGCTCTTTCATCACTAAAAATAATTAATATTTGATTAATGGGTCATCAATCCAAACCATTTAATTCCTACATCTTAAGGCTCACATTAGTTCTAAGTTTTCATTTTAAAATAGGTTCTCATTTGAACCTTTCCCGTAATAACATAATTTCATTTGTAAGACGGAAAAATTTAATCATTGATTTTGATATTACGACGATAAGTGAATGGTTCTAGGAGGATGTGTATCTTTTAGTAAGACGGAAGAAGATGATATCAGCCGTTGATTTTTATCAATCCAACAATTGATATTGGTAATCGTCAATCACCAACCGCCCGTGTTTTTTGCAAATACAACCGCCCAATTAATTAAAAACCAACTTTAATCTCAACCGTCAAATTAATCAAATTAACGGCCAAGATTACGTCCTTATGACTCACTAAATTTATATGTCTTTCTAGAACCCAATTCACGACGAAAAAATTAAAATTATTCAAATAATTTGAACGATTAAATTTACAAAAAAACCCTAAGTTGAGTTTTATTGAATTATTGTAATCAAAGCTGGAGATGTGTCTCAACTGCTACATTTATATACACAAATTTCATTTATCGACTCGTTCTATTTACTCACTAAACCCTAATTAATCCTCAAATTCCAGGGGCATCACGCATCAGATGAAGAGGGTACGCAATTCCACCCGACATGAACAAAGAAAATGTTTTGATTCACAACTGAGATGCGAACCTGCCAAACCTTCCATGAATCTCCCCCAAAATGTTTTGTTGCTCTCTTTTCTGAATCCATAGCTCAGTAGTCACAATGATCTTCTTCCATCAAATTCCAATAAAGGTATGTTGTGCTTCTGTCTATGGATAACTACCTTTTGTATTTATAGCAACATCATGAAATATTGTGTATTGGCGTCTGTTGTATCAACTGTGTTTTTCGCAATAAAAAAGCTTACAGTTAACAATTCTATAACTTGGATAGAATGTTAAGCAGCTGTTTTAGGAGAAGATAAGGAAAAGTCTACTTATTTAATGGTGTAAGGTACTAAAATAACTAACAAATGCGTAAGCCAGATGTTGTCAGAGTTTGAAACAGGAATGTTCCAACAGAATTTGGTGGAAATTGTCAGCGGTATTTTAAATAATAAAGTTGCTCGGATGTCATGCTACAAATGTCAAATGTGGATATTTCTGGCATATCTTTTGTTGTTCCTCTGTTCCCTGAGAGTTCTGTTTAGTATTCAAAATTACATAATGGAAGCCAGGAATCACGGAGATGGTAGCAAAAAGATTTATTTTGCTGTGGGGATTTACAAGGGAGGGAGTTGGCCTAATCTTACATGGGTTGCAAAGAATTTTCCGGGGTATAAGATTTGTCTTCTTCATGTTCTTCAGCCTTCTCGGAGCACTGCTTTTTCCAGTAAGTTAAGAGGTTTGATTTATCCTTTATATGCGACCACTAAACTAGTACTGGGTTAGTTTCTTGGATTTTCAATGATTGAATTGTTGTTTATCAAATTGATTCTTGTTCTTTAAATTTTGATATTAGTAGAAGTACACCGGATATTTTTCATAATAGCTCATGAAAGATTTTTCTGATCATTGTAAAAGGACAATGGGAATATCTGATCAATTTTGAACTTCTAATGGGAAAACTCAGGTTGACTGAGCTTAGAATGTGTAATACTCCTAGGTTAGGTCATTTCTCTATGCTTTGCATCTGACGTAAGTATTATGCTTTAATAAACCATCAAGTGAACTGAGGTTTTAGTCTCATTTAACTCTTGAAGGGATTTATTTGCTCATTTTATGGACTCAGGATATGCAGGAGGGGTTAAAAAGAACCCTGTTCAGGAGAATCTGAAGGAGTATCATCGCTTGCTGAAGAATGTTGGGGTAATGTTTCACTTTTATCTTATGAAATCCATTCGTTTCCTTGAAGATTTCTAGATGCGGTATGATTTCTCTATGTTTTTTGTTTTCCATGTATATTTATCTCCGGTGACTTGATTTTGAAACACTTTCTTTCGTGTTTAAACATATAGCTAGAGGCAGATGAGGTCTATAAAAAAGGAGATAGTCGAGGAAGGCATTGTGGAACTTATATCGAGCATGGAATCAAAAATCTTGTTATGGGAGCAGAAGCTAGGTACAACTTATTGATAGATTGTCATGTCACTATATGTCAAAGGTTTAGATGCAGTGGTTTCTGTCTGCTAATTTTTTATATGTTTTTGTTGCAGGAATATGGTTTATATCGGGTCTGATGTTACAAAGTATGTATCTGACAAAGGATCTCCGCTCTGTCAAATATGGTTTCTGCACAAGGGCCATCTGATCAAGACAAGGCATGAACAAGTGGTTTTAGGAAGTTCCAGGAGAATGACTTATGAAGAGTTGTTATTGTGTCAAAAAGCTGAAAAGGAAAAGGTCATGGTGAAGTCCTGGAACACTGAGATCAGTCTGTTTTTTAATCGTTGTGATTTAAGACACACTACTGATGAATTTCCTTCAAAGGTTCAAACAGCTGAAAATTTGCAGGGTGACAAAATGCAACCAGAAAAGGAAACAGGAATCGTGGATGCAACAACTGCGGTTGCAACAGCCATAACAATCGATCCTGCTCTTGCTCCCAATGTACTGTGAGATATTTATATATACGTGGAGGCATCTAGTTTTACTCTTTACATGTGGTTTGTGGATGTTAACAGGAAGGCAACGTTAGTGTGGATGATGAACTTCTTAAGCGCCTTAGGGATGCATTGGAAGAAGCAGATACTGCTAAGAGAGATGCGTTTAAAGAGTCATCAAAACGGAAAAAAGCTGAGAAAGATGCAGTCGAGGCTGCTCAATGGGTACTGACTAGACGCTTCTTAATTCCGCTTATATGGTTTGCTTTGTGTAGTATGCTGTTTTTAAGTCCATGGAGTTTTTGACAGGCTGATACGGCAGAAAAGATGTACACTGACGAAACAAGGATAAGGAAAGAAAGTGAGGATGTAATCTTGAGGCACAAGCATAAACTGGAAACAATGAGCAGTCAACTAGTAACACTAATGGAGGAGCTGAGTAACGCACAGAGAAAAAAGTCATTGCTGGAGGATGATATAGCGGAATCTAAGATGAATATTGAGAAATTGAGGGAGAAGATTGTTTCATCTGTGCAAATGCTGCTAAGCTACAAGAATGAGCAAGATGAATTGAAAGTTGCTCGTGATCATGCATTGGGAGTTGCTGAGGCGCTGAGGCAGGAAGCAAAAAGCGCGAAGTCAAATTCTAGTTTGCCTCAGTTTGTCTCTGAGTTTTCCTATTCAGAAATTGGGAATGCCACTTGCTATTTCCACTATTCACTTAAAATTGATGAGCATGGCACTTATAAAGGCCTTTTGCATCATACAGAGGTTGCGATAAAAATTCTACATGGAGACAGTTTGAGAGGCCCTTCAGAATACCGACTAGAGGTACTACTGTGATTCTTTTGCCTCCTTTGTTTTTCTATCATCTGGTGTCAGCGATTTAAAGTTTGTGTTGATGGTGAGGCAGGTTGATGTGCTGAGCAGGCTAAGACACCCGAATATTGTGACTATGATTGGAGTGTGCCCTGATGCTTTGGCCATTGTATACGAATATTTGCCTAATGGTCGCCTTGAGGATCGACTAAATTGCAAGGACAACTCTTCTCCACTATCATGGCAGACTCGAGTACGTATTGCATTTGAGCTATGCTCAGTTCTCATATTCCTTCATTCCAGCAAACCCCAGTGCTACGTGCATGGTGCTTTAAAACCTTCCAACATTCTTCTCGATACCAACTTTACCGCCAAACTCAGTAACTTTGGGAACTGCCGCACCATCACAACCACAGAGAACTCGACGCTCAAATCTTATGTCAAAGGGTTGGGTATTGACTTAAAGAAAATGCTAATACAAAGAACAGTCAATGAAGCACTGAGTCAGAGTCATGGTATCACCAATGTCGCTTCATGCCCTTACATGGATCCCGAGTTTGTCTTAACTGGAGAGACTACCACACAACTTGATATCTACGCATTTGGGAAAGTCCTACTGAGACTCATGACTGGTCAAGAAGCTTGGGGATAACAAGCAAGGTCGAGCGTGCGCTGGATGACGGAAGTTTAAGCACTTTGTTAGATTCTTCTGCAGGGAACTGGCCCTATCCACAAGCTCAGCAGTTAGCACACATAGCAGTAAGATGTACTGATATGAACAAAGAAAATCGGCCAGACCTTAAGTTTGAGATACTTGAAGTGCTTCGGACAATGACTAAGTCATTTCAAAGTTCCTCCAAGGCATATCCTCTAGTGAGTGGCCAAGACTCCCCACCCAAACCTCCGCCCTACTACGTTTGTCCCATTTCCCAGGCAAGCTCTACAACCTTTTGTCTGAAACATAAAACAATTTATCATATAATGTCTCGATTAAAAATGTTGTGTTACTGATCGTGCAGGATGTGATGAGAAATCCAAGTGTAGCAGCTGATGGCTTTACTTATGAAGCAGATGCAATACAAGGATGGCTAAACAGTGGCCACAGCACTTCCCCAATGACAAACCTCACATTGGCTCACACAAACCTCGTCCCGAACCGAACTCTCCGCTCAGCTATACAAGTGTGGCTGCAGCACCACTGAAGTCCCCTTTATTTCTCAACAACAAAAAACCAAAAATGACACAGATTACAGCAAGTATACTTTGTTCTTTAATTTACCTTAGAAATGCCAAACTGCTCATTTTATAGAAGCAGAAGCTCTCTAATATATGACTTTCTTATAGCTGTTATTAGCCCTATCACTTATCAATGAGCTTTTGTTTTGCTAATTGTGAAATGATGTACTGCAGCTTCTTTGTGTAGTTTAAGATTTGTGTACCAGTTGCTAATATGCGTTTGAAGGTCAGATTATTGAATGATAAAAAGAAGTCTGAATATTCCAGGATATGTCTTCTGACTATTTTAGTCTGCACACAATAAAAGCTGCTCTACAGCCAAATAAAAAACAACATACCTTGAAAAAAAATGAAAACTAGACACAAAATCAAACATCAAAATGCTTGAAACATTTTGTTTTATATTTAGATTATGAAAATAAAACAGATTTAGGTAACATATCACATGTTCCAGGACATGTCCTGCGGTACTTACGGGCTTTAGGCACATTTGGATAACTTCATGTCCTCTTCAATACTATAAAAGCAAGCCTGGAACTAAGATTTGAACCAAACTCCAAACATGATGATGCAGAGAATACTTCTCCAAGTCAAACTAAATAAAATATAAGGGAGGATGCACTTGCATTGCAAAGTCTACTCTTGAGGAATAATTCAATACACTTGTGTACATAAAAATATTAAGTTTTTTTGCTAGCATACTTTATACAATATATATCCATCTTCGCTCTGTAACCTGTGTATATACGCTGGCTTCCGGATTTTCTAATAAATTCCGGTAGCACTTTTCGGGTTTTTTCAAAAGTCTTACTGGTTCTGCTTCTTTGGATCAGAGAAACATTCTGAAAAAGAAAGTGAGGTTTTTGTCGAAATGAGGACGGAGAGGCGAACGGTAAGAATGGGGAATGACGGTCAGCTGGTTTACGGAATGGAGATAACAGTAGACTACAGAAGAGACAACACCAGCCGGCTAAAATCATTTCATTCCTTTTTCTATGGTTATGCTGTACCATTTCTTGCATTAACCCATATCATCGCTTCAGCAACTTTCCTGGTCTTATATAAGCATGAGCAACCGCATATGCCGCTAAGAACTTGGATTTATGGTATTGTATCGATAGCTGCAGCGGCTTTAGCGCTATCGATTTGGGATTTTAGCTACCATAAATGTTTTGCAGAAATGTTGTCAACTTATGACTTTGATATGATATTAGATGGAAAAACTCCAGTAACTGGATGTGATCTTTACGCGATACGCTTCTGCACAAGGTACTTATGATGTATCCATTCCTCTATTTTTTCAGATTCTTATTTTCTTCAGAAGTCCTTTCTATGGGAAATTTCAATATTTATTTTTGTTTCAGAGCTGAGACACCTTTGGACTGGTTAAGGTTTGCGTACACCGGCTTCAAGTGGGTTTGGCTTATCATTGGATGTTTATGGATCTGGAAAGAAAGCTCTTTTCGCTTAGATGCTCCCCGGTTGTTCTTGTATGTAAATATGTGACTCTTTAGAAATTCCTGTCTAATATTACTACTTGGTCGAATGGACCGGAACTTATTTTACAAGGATATCACGTCCATTTCAGGTTATCTATGTCTCTGGCAATTTCAACCGGAGTTGAGTGCGCGACGCAGCTTTTCATCTCTGCTGCCGGATGCTATTACCATTTGTAACATTCTGTTTTTGACTGTAAGAGATTATTACTAACTTTTAGACCAAAAATTCACACATGTAAATTTAACCAAATTCAATACTTTCTGCTTGCTGTGTTCAAACATTTTCACTTCATTACCAAAAAACTTTCCTCAATTATGTTCAAAGAAATGCAAAGTCAAACACAATACTCTGCGAAAAATGTTTTACGCTAAGTCACTTCGACGAATCTGTCAAAAATACTTAGTTCGATCTGAAGTGTATCTGTATCAGAAACGTGCAAAACATAATCAATGTACAACAAAACATCATGGGAAGAAAATGTCTTGGTTGGAGTTAGAATGCTTGGCTTTCTGATATGTATCAACTTTTAAGTAATCTGAATATAATCCCTCTTGCATTCAGATACATAAAAAACTAGAAATAAGTATTCAAGTTGCGTTCTGTAATTCACAAAACAGCTTTAAAATAACCTCAGGTTATCAGGTCAATGCGCGTTGCTACGTCCAACTGTGTTCCGAGATTGGCTGCCTTTTTGTGCCACTGATTTTCTAAATTTGATAAGTATTTTGTGTGCCAGAGGTTTTACATTTTTGAACACTTTTCATACTTGACAAGCAAA
>QZGG01001625.1:0-58604 GCA_006409495.1 Sedum album
GGAATTTCACATACACATCAGGACAGGAACAGCCAACGCAATCTTCCCAACATCCTCATCAGCTTGCATGATCTTCTTAATCCTAGCCTGTTACACAATAAATCAACACCAATCATATCAAAATCCCAAACCCTAATTTTCAACCAATTTGTCAAAAACAAATCAATAAATTGGCAAGCTAATTGAGCACAAAATCATGCAGATCGAAAACCCTAAATATCAAAAATCAAAACTTACCGCAGGAAATCGAGTGTCGAGCTTCTTCCTCATAACGACAAATTTTTAAATCAAAACCTAGGAATCAACGCAGCGTAAAAACGCTTAATTTAACGAAGGGAAAACCGGAGGTGTGTAGGGATTGGAGCGGAGTCAATAGTTTGATCAGATCCGGAAGAATCTGCGGATCGAGGGTTGAAGAAGTTGCGAATTGGAATCGATCTGGAGAAGCCGGCGCAGTCCGCGGGGTGTGATATGGAATACCAAAAGTTGGTGGGTCGAAGCGATAATAATATAGAATGTAGAAAAGGACTCAAATGTAAATAACTAAATTTTTAATACCAGTTTCGAATATTCGAAACTACTTTTTGTCTTCAGATTTTGACTGGCCTTCTTGCCAGGCCCAACGAACATCTTTCTTGGCCCAGCTTTTTAACTGAACTTTTTAACGGATTTTTTCAATTTAATCGAATTTATAACGTGTGATTTATAATATAATTAAATAATTATATAATAAAATATATTTACTAGCTAAACAATTTAAAGTTTTTGGCTAAATATTTGTATTTTTAAAAAATCACATTCCAATAAACAGTCAATTTATTTATATTACATATTCAACAAATTTATTAGCTTTACATTCACTCATATTTTGCCTTTGTTTTTGTCCAAAGGAGAAGCAGATGTGCTTGCCTGTGAGATATCTACTTTGGGTTGAGTCTTGGGTACTTCGGACTTCGGTGATGAGGATGATGATTGTTTCGTACTATTCTGATTGGATGATTCAGTGACCGTTTTAATGGGATTTTTCGAATAATCAAGTGTAATTAAGTTACACTTGAAAGTTGCCTTGTTTGTCGAATGACCTGTCTTTGTCGTAGTCTTCTCCTTCCTCGAAGAAGATCCGGAGTTTCCAAAACAACACTTATCCATGGTTGAGTACTTGAGAAATGATCTCCTCACACATTCTTGTTTATTTTTATAGGCTGAATTTTCTAGCATGCTTGTTGGAATAATTACTCCTTTATTAATGTGAAACCAACTTTTTAAAAGTATCCATGCGGAATAACTATTCGTCCACGTATTTTTATTTTGGATAATTAAGATTTTTGTATTCAGAACAGACACACAAATTTAATAAACTAGACATATGTAATCTTTACGAATGTACAAATTGGATGAGGACTAACAAAACATTGGTGGCTTAGTTGTTCCTTATTGAAAATGATCCATGAGTTATTGGAGAAATCCTCCTAAGCAAATACAATGAATTTATGACAATTAGAAGGAATGAAAGTCTAAAATACTACAAATTTACTAAGATAAATATCAACAGTGATTGGTTTTTATTATAATTGTATTTTTTAAGAATTTAAGTACTAAAATTTGGTAGAATATAATCAAAGGTATTCATCTATTCAAGTTCAACCAATATAGGGGACATGAAAGTATGAAACCATTTGCAGTTCAAATATCTGAATGTATGAAGTTTGCTGTCATTGAAACTTTAGACTTTTATTTGTACTGTTCGAACTAATGTCATGGCGATTTCTTGATCTTCTATCTAGTTTTCCGTCTGTACTTTCGTCATGTTCAGGTTTTGACAAGAAAAAGACAATACTGTACGAGTATGATCGTGATGAATATTAAGCTAGAATGATGTGTTTACTATTCTAACTTGTAAAACAATAATAATTAAATTAAATATTTATTTATTTACATATTAATTTATTACAAGTCATATGCTATCATTTTTGCCATTATTTTGGTCCGGGAGGAGTAGAAGTGCTTGGTTGGGAGTATCTGATTTGGGTTGATTCTGGCGTACTTCAGTTTGAGATAATGAAGATGATTGTTTTGTGCTGATCTGATGAGTTGTCTCAGTGATCGTTTTTACAGGATTTTTAGAATGCTCAAACGTACCTAAGTTACATTTGAAGGATGACTTTCTTGATGAATGGTCTTTCTTTGATGAAGACTTGTCCTTCTTCGATGATGATGAAGATGAGTTTCCAAAACAACACTTATCCATGATTCAAGATGTTTCTGAATGATTTCTTTGCAAATTCTTGTTTAATTTATTGGCTGAATTATCTAGCATGCAAGATAGGAATAATGCAAAATATACATGCCAAATAAATATACAAACCATGTTAACTTATTTAAAAGAATTTAAGATTTGTGTATGCAAAACAATTCGAATAACATGAAATCTTTATATGAAAAATGATTCGGGAATTTAATAAACTAAACTTGTATCCTTCATTGATGACACATTTGAAATTCTACTTGCAATGCAAGCGTCTAAAGTTTGGGGGGGATTGAAGTTCTGATTTGACAGCAGGATTATAGATCAGCCTCTGGGTCTCCTTCGGCCGCGGCTGTGTCAATATCACCATCTGGACTTCCAGCTTCTGCTTCTGCTTCATTATCTGGTTCTATTTGACCTGCTTCAGGACTCCCATCATCATCATCTGACCCTTCCTGTGTTTGGTTTTCTTCAAGGATTGAAGCATCCACTTGTGGAGCATTGTCAAGGTTGTTGCTTATTCCGCCTGCTTCCTCTGAATCCATTGGTGTTGCTTTTGTTTCCGTTGTATCAGCTTTGCTTCCCTCACCATCATTTTCACTGACGGGAGTGGCCGTCTTCAACACAACAAATATGATTGCCAATGTTGATGGATGAGTAATGAAAAACAACATTCTAAAATATATATAACGTGGCTTGGATGTTTAGTACCTGGTCTTCCACTTGATTTCCTTTTGTGTCTTCCTTTTTGGGACGTTTTGATTTATCGCTTGGTTTTGCTTGATATTTGGTTCTTAAATCAGGAGGTAAAAGTTCCACTGGCACCACCCCTTCGATACCAAAGTCTGTAAACTGCAACACGGAATTAGCATCATCCTTTGGGTTCATGGCATCCAAATGGTATGTATCTAAACTGTGGCAAATTGAGCAAGAAACAGAGTCATACTCTAGAAAATCCTTCCAGGTCTTGACGTGCAGCAAACCTGAGTCCTTTCCAGCAGTACACCTAACAATCAGTCATTATAAAAAAAAATCAGTATAAGTTAAACCAGCATAGATATGCGATTGAAATGCTGATTTAAAAGAACTGACAAATACCTTATTATTTTTGTGATGATACTCCTCTTCTATTCCAGCTGTAACATCCATCTGTGATTTGAATACGTGAGCAACAACTAGTTTAAATGAGAATTTTGATACAAGAGTGAGAAACAACTCAGATGCACAGCATTTTATATAAAACTAACACTACCATCAAAATGGTTTGCAACACTGCGAGATGTAGCTACTTACATCTTCCGCTAAAGGTTTCCAGTAGTCAGAGATTGCCGGCATGCAGACTCGTTCAGGGTCAGTTAGGGCATTCTGCATCCCAAAAATGCTTGCCCATTGTCAAGTCACATTAAAAATAACCAATGAATCTAGTTAAGATCGTATATAGGGACTGGGGGCAAAAGGGCACAAACCGGATTCTGGTCAGCCCATTTCCACAACTGAGAGAGTTCTTTATTCCCCAGTCTCCACCTTGGCCTTTACATGGTGAAAACAACAGATGACAATATGTAAAGTATGAAACACAAAACATGATAATTAGCGTACTAGTAAACCAATATTTGCACCTCTTTCTCGCTCCATCTATACCAGTTTTCTTTTCAATTGGAGGTTTTTCAAATGGTGGGCAGCCATCCCTCTTCCACCAAACCTGTTATCAAAAGAGCAATACAATCATACTAATAAATGCTTTTAGTTGCTATCTGTGTGGGACTGGGGGCAAACAGAGAGATGGCAGAGATGACAAACCCAATTCTTTTCACGCTCTAATATATGATCCACTTTGCGGAGAAATTCCTTTCCATTAGGTGGGGTCACTCCAAGCATCTTTTTCACATGCTCCTCATAAGACTTTATTTCTTCTTTCTGTGACAGATACTCTTGGAGTCAGTCCGAACATCTATTACATGCTCTTCTCAATACTTAATTTCTATTACTATTTCCCAGAATATTTTTAACCAGTAACTCACTTACAAGTTAGTATCTTACAAATTAAATAAACAGCTTATTTGAATCAGCATGTTCTAATGATAAAAGCTAAAACTGGAATCACATCCAAATAACTGGCATATTTTTAGTCTATTATAAGTTATGATGGCTTACTGCCACATTAGTTTATGTCAAAAACATCAAAGAGTTTCGACCATCAAAGCTATTATTTTCCAGGATAATAATTACCGTTTTGACCAACAAAACAGAACAAAGCACAAATTAAGCCAATCCCCAACAACCTAATTAGTTGGCAGAATCCTTATAAACAGCGGCGAAAACCATAGTTAAGCTAATCAGCAATAGAAAACTGTGTTAAACATCAGAGAATAACATTACAGTGCAACGGCCACTAACCATGCTATCGGAAGGTACATCTTTTTCAGTCTTGCCTGGTGCCTACAATCAGATAAGGTGCAGCCATTTAAATAAAGATATCTTCAGCTAACAGACAACCCGGAATTGTAGAACAATCATTTTAATGCATCTCAATTTCCACGAACATTGACAAAAAAGTACCCTGTTAATTAAGATAAGACATTATCCTCTAAATTAACTCCTGATAATACGGTGATATAGCGTGTCTCATATTTTTGTACCAAATATAAATTGACTGTTATTTAGATAACATTTACGATAAACAAGCACTCATGACAAAACATGAATTTATCTTGTATTTGAGAATAGTGTAGGCAAAATGCTCCCGCATGATACACACATAGTTTACTTTACCTTCAAATAGTCAAAGAGTATGAGGCTCTGAACAAGTATATGGCGCCGGAAGCTTGGATCTTTAAGCTGTAGATAATACATCAAGTAATTGTGACACCAATAAATCTTTGATTTTGCAAAAAAAGTGTTAAATCACAACCTCCAAGCCCATCAATTTGCTGCTAGTCAGATATTTTATACTGAAGGTAGCGGCATCTTCCTCTAAATCATTAGCATTTCCTTCTTCATCGGTCAAAGGTTGAGCTTCAAAAGTATTCAAGACAGCCTATGCATATATTCACATCAAAATTTTAGGGGACCTTTTGTGGCTTGAATAACACTTCAAACACTAAGGTTTACAAATATAGAGAATATCTTTTTTTCCAAGTGATTAATGCATATGAATTAACTTATTTTGATGATTTAAAACAAAAAAAACAATACCGTCAAGCTCGAAGTGAACTTCTGCCATTTAATAGGAGAATTGGTCAAGGAGGGAGGGTTGCAAAAATGTTCCTGAAATCCAACTACATACTTTAAGATTCACTGAAATACGTCTGGCATACTGATTAAAGAAAACCATACACTTCCCTTCAAGTGAACTTTCGAATCATTTAAATATAAAATAAAGCAAAAAAAAACCTTAATCTTACTTAACCACCATACCTGCAAACTCCAAAAAGTCTTGTAGAAGTTGAAATCAATAGGCATTCCTGTATCCAAACAGGAGAGAATGTTAAGCATTCTGCATAGTACATACACGTATGGAAGAGCATATATTAAAGCATTCTTCCCAAAAGTGTACCATCCGGTGCTTCTTTCTCATACTTAGTTTCGTTGGAAGTATTAAATACTCCTTTAATATTTACAGCTGCAAGATCGAAAGGTGTGACACATCAACAATTCTGTTTAAGCTTGAACCCTAAAAATTTATTATTAGATTACAAAAGAGAGAATAACTTCGGAAACATACCTGAGCGTTCAGACAAAGGGAAAAAGTGTGCAAGAAACATCAGGATCCTTCCACAGAGCACAACATCGGTGGCCTGATACCGCACCGACATAAGTAAAAATGGGCTTCACTTAAAAACAATCATGTGCATGTTGAAAATGATAAACCCAACTTATAAAAACACTAGATTATTAACATGACTTTAATTAGACAGATAGTCATTTGAAGTGGAAATTTACAAAAAAAATAATGCCTAGAATAAACCAAGGACCAAGTTAGTTGGCTGAAATATGACTGCCAAAAAAATATAAGCATGCTTTACTGTCTTACCTTTGATAAGCGACGAAGAAGTTGATTGCATGTTCTCAACATCACAAGTTTTCCACGAGCAAATAACTCTTGCTGTCAGTTACGCGATAATAAAATATAAAGGACACATCAATAACTGAAAAAGCAGTAACCACTCATTGTTTTCAAATGTGAAGGAAGCTCTGAGAAGTATTCTCATTGATTTACCTTTCCCAAAATGTCTTGTTTGCTCTCTATATATCCAAAGATATCTTTACAGTTCTGCATTGTAGACATTTCTGTCAAATCTTCTAATAGCTGAAATATCATACCACCTTCGATATGTTCTTTCTCACATAGATAGAGGACAATATCTGCGATAAATAATTAGATAGTGAGAAATATAAACATTTTAAGCTTGATAAGATTTCGCAGATACGAGAGTTGAAAAGCCATATAATATGTGGCATAACTAGTTTCTTTAACAAAAACTTGTGCATAATCAAAAATTAACCCCAGATCAGCAGTACATAAAAAAGAGAAAAGGGAATAAAAGAACAAACCAAGAAGTCGGGGTATTTGAGCATGACTAGTATTCTCATCATCAATTGATAACCCATATTGCATAATCTGCTCCCCAGCCTGAACGGCAGATGACTGTTCAATGATAAATCACAAAGGCAATCAGCACACTTAAGATTACCAACAACTTGGGTCCTGAAATTAACACTCAGATAGCCAACTACAAGCTCACGAAAATTTGTAGGGACGTCTCATTCACAGTAAATCATTATTAGTAACAATGTAACTCATATATTTTGATACAATAAAAACCAAGCAAACCATGCTGTTAAAAATACAGCTACAGAATACAAAATTAAAGAAGCTTAATAACAAATTAACAGTACATCAAAATAGCAAACTGCAACTTTTTGAATACCAAGAGTAGCAACATACCACCAACTCCTGAAGTAATTTTCGGAGAATATTTTCCAGCGATTGGTTCTCGTCAAGAATGAGTTTTGTTTGCTTCTGTTGAAAGTCAAGAACAATACTGATGAGTTCTTACCCTAAGGGTCCTGAAATAGTTTAGTCATCCAAAACAAATATATTCACAGCAACGTAAGTCATGATGTAAAATCTAATAAGATGCTAACGTCTGGTTGTTTTTATGACACTGTGAACTAATATAGACTAAAAACCTATAAAACCAACAACATGGGAGGAGGGACTAGGTCAAGCATAGAAAAGCCTACAAGAATTTCATGCAATCAAACACATGCAAAATAAGTATAGGGGTCATTGAATTTCTTAATACCTGAGGTTTGATGGCTTCTTGCACAGTTTGAAGCGCAAAATTTTCAGGTGGGCCAGGATGCAGTAAGGCTCTTTTGAATATATCCTAAAACAAGCAGTTATAAAATAAAAAAGAATATTGTTAACTTGATTAAACTTTTGAGGACTGAGGTGAAGTATAGTTGGATGTGTAGCTACCTACTCAGCCTACAGAAAAGAGGACCTGACAACTTACCATACTGAGCAGTAAAGAGTCTCGGCAATCTCCACTCACATCAAGCAAAAAAATTAACCTGCTAGTAACAGCACATAACTAATGTGAGAAATGAAGTCATTCTCGCGATTATGTAATGCAAGGTTCAGCAGTTGCATATCAGAGGTAAAATGTGATTCCTTCAACATAAAAACAAGACTTCAAATTGAAACCCTAAAGAGAACTTTTAATTAGCTCACTAGTCTCTTTCATTTCTCTAACGCAATTAAGGGATGAATAGGAAACCTTGATTCATACGAACAGCAATCAGAAGCAGGAATTAGAAAAACGCGAAAGAAAGGAAGCTTACCTTGACAACACTAACCCCAGGAAACGAAATTGAAGACAGGCTGAAGGTCGTTGATAACAGATTTGATGTGGCAGCCGCTAAAGAAAGATAACCGAGCGCGAGCGGAGTGTCTTAGTTTAGGTCATGTTCGATCTTCCTTCTTCGCTTCCGTATCCCACAGATTTTTCAATTTTTATTAATATTAAATATGGGTTAAGTTGTCCAGAAACATAACATTTTTACGAGATGTAAGGACATTATTTTAATCGTTGATTTTGATTGATCTAACGGTTGAGATTAAAGTAGTTTTTAATTAAATTGGCGGTTGGATTTGCAAGACGGTTATTAATATCAACCGTTGGATTAATACAACTCAACGATCGAAATGATGTCCCTCTGTCTCACAAAACGTTGATTGTCCTTCTTAAACTCATTCCTATTAAATATAAAAACTTTTTGTGTGAAAATTTAAGTCTCCTTTCGGAATAAAGCATACATTATTTTTATTCATTGAATTTTTATCTTTATTTATTATTGTTACTTTTTTACTTTCCCTACTTGTCTTGTAAATATATACGGAGTACTATTGAATCAAGACATATGACTAACCACTACTCTTCTTGAATTGTGATTTCATTGAATCAAAGCCCCCAACATTTACCATCTAACATTGGCTAACATGAAAGAGTCGTATAGGTTGACGTGGAAGAGAGTGAATAAATGTGCACAATCCGATTCGATATTGGCAACCTAGAATTAATCAACATGAATAAGGAGTCAATTGAAATGATAACTGAAAATAGAATTACAAATTTGTCACAAAAGCTGCTTTCCATGGCTGTTTTTCTCAGCTGGAATGTTTTACATTTTATTTGACAGTAAACGAAACATCCATTGAGGGAGACAGGCATCCATTCATAGAATTAATCTTCAGTACCTATGCTTCTGCTTCTCATTCTCCAGATAAGTCTGAACATATCTGTTCAAATGGTAAAAAAAATAAGGGACAACAGTAGACAGAAAAGGGAAACTTAAAACATACAGAATAACAAACACCCAAACCACCGTAAAAGAACTAAAAAATCCCTCAAGTAGCACAGCAAGGGAACAACCACAATAAATGAAATAACAGTAAGGAAAAGTCATCGATAGATTATGCAGACATTCAGACTCCATTTGAGTCTTTCAAGCGCACATGGAAGACATGAAGTGATGCAGACTATATTGAGTAACAGAATCCCACAAATTAGCATTAAATCAGCATACTATGTAAGTCACTAACACAACTATTAAGTAGTTAAAAGTCAAGCAAACAAGCTGCCCTAAATCCCCGGCCAAGTGAGACACAGCAAAATAAAAGAAATGCATTCAAATGTTGCCGCTTGAACACAAGTTCAAGTTTTAACTTAGTTCTTCATCTATCAACTCAATAACAATAAACAATAAATAATCTTTTAGCAATACAATAAGATCATAATCCAAATAAATCAGCAGCAAACTCAATTGCAACAAATCCAAATAAATCAGCAGCAAACTCAATTGCAACAAATCCAAATCAATATAAAAAATCAGACCTCCAGATTCAAGCAATTAAAACGAAACTGAACAACAATAATGAAAGTAACAATTTGCAAAATGATGGGAATCGGAAGAATACGTGTAAACGCCAACTAGAGGCGCGATGAGAAGCGTGGCGTTGATCCAATTCTCGGAGACTTTGTGATGAATCTTCCCAGGCAAATCCTTCCATAAACCAGGCATGACCTTCTGCTGGAAAGGCGATAGCGCGTATACGACCGCCTTCATCTTCACCGGCGTCTTCCCCATCGTCGATCGCTGTTAGGGTTCCGTTCGATCTCGAAGCTTCTTCTTCTGCGTCTTCGTACTCAGCGTTCGAATAATATATTTTATTTTTTTTAAATTATATTTGTGACGTAAGAAGTGTTTAACGATTGATATTAATTGGGCTCTAAATGGGCTTCAGTGTAAAGCTAATGGACTCGCAAATTCGTTCGGATTTATTTCGCCCGACCCGGTCCAATTTGATTATGTAAGCTTCACGTTAGTACATAATAATTTCTTTAACAATGTTGTGGAAGTGAAGTTAATTAGGTGTAAAATGAAAAAGTATTAATTGTTAATTGTTATCTTTTTAAGGTGTTTATTCTTAAAACTTTTATGTTATAATTTTTTTGCGAAACGATGTAGTTTTGAGTGATTTTAAATTATTATTTGCAGATATAAATTTTTATTACACGAATGATTTGATAAATATTTTACAATGCAGGTACAGAGTTATGCTCTTTTGAGACCCAGAAAGAGATCATTGGACCACCCAAACAATGATCACGTGCTGTGCACATGTCACTTTAAAAAAAGCAAACAAAAGACAACCGTTGGATCACCCAATCCAATGGTTCTTAATGGGGTCCTAGAGTCTCACCCAACAGTAAGGCTCTCAAAAGAAACCACCTCTGCAGGTACATTTTGAAAATGGATGCATTATTATTAACAAAGATGTTATTGCATGTGATTTTCTAAATCACTTAACAAGGATACACCAAATCACACCCAAATGAAATCATACATGATACTACCACATCAAAGAATATCAACATTGAGATATCAATCACTTAACATACCTTCAAATCTCATCAAAAGGACAATTGAACAAATTTTTAAATATTCAAATCACCCTTAACACTAGTTCAAGAGCCAAATCTATACCTCTATCATGATCATAAAATATATTCCAATCTGACCCATATAAAGATTAAAAAACAAGATCAAAACAATCATTAAAAAGATCAAAAACATTGCATGTGTACTTCACTCCATGTTTTTATATCCTTAATTTCCATCTTGGGTATCTCATGAAGTATAAAGTAGGTCATGAAATATTAAATATCCATTTAAAAAAATCAACTTTATTATTTAGAATAGTAAAACTTGATCCTGCAGATTCTTGAGAGCAAATCTGTCGGATATTGCCTTTACAAACTGTCAAAGATTTGGTGGATTTGGTTAGTTTGTTCTTCTTTAAAGTCTCTTATTCTCTGATCTTTTTGAACAGCATTATCTCTTGTTTTCTGAGTTTAGTTGTGTTTGATTTGAGCTTTGAAGAAATGGGTTTGGGTGCAACTGAGTCTCAGTTTCATGTTCTTGCTGTTGATGACAGCATCATTGATAGAAAGCTTATTGAGAGGCTTCTCAAAACGTCATCTTATCAAGGTACTTAATCATTCACTTTGTTCTCAAACTTGTTACATTTGATTTGATAATATCAGTAATGTCCATTTTGTGTCTGTTATTTCAGTTACAGCAGTTGATTCTGTCCCAAAGGCTCTGGAGCTACTGGGACTATTAGAAGATGTTGATAAACAAAGACTTAATGGTCAAGAGATGGAAGTGAATCTGATAATCACAGACTACTGTATGCCAGAAATGACAGGATATGATCTCTTGAAAAGAATCAAGAAATCGACATGTTTTAAGGATGTTCCAGTTGTGATCATGTCATCTGAAAATGTTCCTTCTAGAATAAACAGATGTTTAGAGGAAGGAGCAGATGAGTTCCTGATGAAACCGGTTCAGTTATCCGATATGTGCAAATTAAAGCCGCGCGCCTGCAAAAGATCTAGTAGGATCGATGTCGAGGTCTAGTTAGAAATTTCCATTGTAGTTGCAGATGTAGATTTTGAAAGGGCAGCTAGAAATTGATTAATGACTTTTTTCTTATCAAGTAGTTTAAAGTTGTTGCCATCTGATCTGCACATTCTTCATCTCAACCTTTGCGAATTATCAAGCAACAAATCTAAATTTTCCTTGCAAGAATATCGAACACCTAAACACATTACTTTTATGTGATGTTTCAAGCGCCAAACTAAATTACACTAGTATACTACTGTTCCTTCCAGATCTTTCCTGTAACCCTCAGTTTCAGTTCTTTTCTGTCCCCTCCGGAGAAAAACAAAGCCAGATTACGTTGGATGATAAGGCAGTCAAAACTGTCACGTACTTTCCTGTGGCTGTCTCTGATACTTCGAGGGACTCCTTGCCAAGTCATTTTTCTTCCATTGCCTCCAACCTCAAGACTGTAACTGTATTTTTTTGCTTCATTATCATCACCCATGAATCGCAAAAATGCTGTGTAGACAGGTGATACGCCAAGTTGAAAGGCTTCGAAATGCAAGCAGAAGTATTGACCAAAGCAGCTGAACACCTGGCACACAAATCTAAAGGTGGTCAGTTTCTATCGAAAAGCAAGAAGCATCATTTGACAAGTTAATTATCCTGCAAAGAGTAGCTTACCGTCAACATCCATGTGGCATTTTCAACTTCGTTTGGATTAGACTTCACGTATCGATGATTGAAAGTGCTCCCATTATGCATATCCACTTTGTGGTCATCTTTTAGGTGGGAAACAAGATATGGAATATCGCCAACAACAGAACATTCTGATCCAGCATAAGGGCAGCTGTAAGGCCTGTGTGGGCACTGTGTTTCATGTTTAAACTTGCTGTAGTAAGGATAAATCCCAATACACCCAAAGCTCTGATATTTACATGGAAGTTCCAGAGAGGCAGCAACTTTCTCCAAAGCTAAGCACCGAATATTTCCAAGTTCATGTCTGCAGGTGGGGCACCTGTTGTGCACTCTAGGTTTGCAACTTGAACAAAGTGTATGCCCATTCTGACACTGATAGAGACAATTTAAACGTCAATGAATAAATCTACATAAGTTCACTGGTCTAATACCGCTCCAAATACTGAAACAACCTATTGAGAACAAGCTAACGCAAAAAGCGAGAAACTATACCGTGGTAACAGTTAAAAGCTAATATGGACTAGATATAACTCAGGAAACATGGGAAATGTTTCATAAGGATGCATATGCACAAGACAGGCATCGGGACAAAAAGAAAATATTGATCTTTTAGATTAAACTGTGCCTAGCCAAATTCCAAAATGAACACCACCTATCATTTCTGTCATACGAAAAAAATCCAGGACATTAACCTGATGCGATCTGATGACCTTTGCAACAAAAGTTGAAATGGCGAAGGTTAAGCTTTAATCCAATTTAATACAAAAGTTGAAATGGCGAAGGTTCCTAAAATGTTCTCTTTGGTAGGGGGAACACGGATGTCAAAAGCATACCTGGTGAATAGGAGGATACATTGAATTTAAGCACACTGGACATTCCAATAGCTCACGAACACTGGTAGATGCAACAGTATTAAGTTTAAATACACTTTGCGCAGAATCATTCAATTCTTTGCACACTTCAAAAACCTCATCATTCTCAGTGGAACGAATAGCCTCTGGGTTGCTTCTTAAGTCCATCAGTAATGATTTGCCTGATGACATTCGTATCATGCCCTAAATCTTCTCTCACGCAAAAAATAAATATCAGCAAACACATCGCGGAACAAAGTCACACAAGAACCCATGAACACAACCAGTAAAAATATAGCAAAAACAACCATTTCAACCAATTTTACAACAGAAAACTACATACAAAACCCACAAGCCAAAAAAACTAATCTGTTTCCCAAAGCAAAATTCAAATTCAAAAGATGAACAAACACAAGAACAAAACCCTAAAAATCTAAACTTTTTTCACAAATCAAAACACAACAACACAATCCCATCACAAACCAACAAAAATACGAACATAAATTAAAAAACATTCAAATCCCATAAAAATAACATACCATGAAACCGATACAGAGACAAAACCGTGAAGACGAGGTCGGAGAGAAAGCGAGACGCATGGAAAGGGATTTCAAATTAAAGAGATGCCAAGGGACAGAGGGAGTCTTTCTTTTTCTGTTTTTTAATATTTGACTGGAAAATATGTAAACCCAAAAATAAACCATTACTATAAATAATGATTCTTAAAATTATTCATCATATCATAAGATATTATAATCCACTAATAATATTTGTGATCATAATTATGATTTAATATCTACTTATTTTTCTGACAGACATGAAATAATCTTAAATATTAAAGATCCTGTCCACTGGAAATTTGTTGTTTTATTCGGCTAAACATTTTGGCATTTTCCCTCTATGTGACTCCAGCCTGGCTTCTTCTTCCAATCCTTGTTTACTAATCTCCTCAATGCCTCCACCTCTTCCCACTTCTCCCCACCAGCATTGATGTTGCTCAGCAATGTGTGGTAACCGACATTATCTTCCTCTAGGTCAAGAACCCTCTTTGCGGCATACTCGCCGACTTTTATGCATCCATGAACTCTAGAAGCTGAGAGCAATGCACCCCATATTTTACTATCAGGACGAATGGCCATTTTTAGAATTATCAAAAGCGCCTCTTTTAACTTCCCTGACCGGCCTAGTAGATCTACTAAACATGTGTAATGTGCTAGTTCAGGCTCAATGTTGTGTTTCAGTCTCATGGAATGGAAGGCTTCACATCCTTCTTTTACCAGTCCGGAGTGGCTGCAGGCGGATATTAAGCTTAGGAGGGTTGCACTGTTTGGTTCTATACCTTCCTCGATCATCTGATTAAAGTATGTTAAGGCTTCAATGCCATAGCCATGGCTACCCAAGCCTTCAACCATTGACGTCCATGCAACAATATCTTTAACGCAGATCTTGTCAAAACAATGTTTTGCATATGTAATGCTTCCACATCTTATGTAAAAGTTGAGAATACACGTCTCCAGAGATGGATCCTTCTGAAAACTCTTTATTAGGTAGCAATGCACTGCTTTACCCATCTGCAGAGTTCCGAGATGAGTACAAGCAAGAACGATCTCTTTGAGAATCCCAACCCCAACATAAGAGTGTTCAGCTTTTATTTGCTGAAATATTTCAACCGCGTCCTGGTGTCGTCCAGTATTATTGAGCCCAGAAAGCATGGCACATTCAGTGATGGAGTTATTTGCGGACGGATCTTCTTTAATAATTTGGATGCCTTCTCTATTTCACCACATTTAGCATACATATCAAGTATTGAAGTCTTCACTACACAGTCATGGAATCCGACCTTTGTGGATAGACAGTGCAGCATTTCGCCTTGCCAGAGATGGCAACCAGCTTTCGCAACAGCTGAAACAACCAAAGGCAGTGTATCATCACTAATATAGCAGTCTGTAATTTCATTCCGCATGATGTTAAAGCTTCCTATCACCATTTCGTACCTGCCCACCATAGTGTAATAAGACATCAAACTGTTCCAGGAAACTACATCCTTACAATCCACTTCAATAAAAATTCTTTCAACTTCATTACCTCGAAGCTTAGCAGAATACATTTTCATTAAAGAATTCTGTACCGACAACTCAGCCAAGAATCCAAGCTTTGCAACATAACCATGAAACTGCATCCCCACACTCCCACTCTCAGGCAAGCAGCAAGCCTGCAACATGACAATCAAGACCACAGAGTTTAGTTCCAACTGCTCAAATCTCATTCTCGCAAACAAGTCAAATGCTGAAAATGGATCACACCCATTCCCCTTAACATACCCAGAAATCATTGTCGTCCACGACACCAAATCTCTTACACACATTTCATCGAACAGATTGCGCGCATCACTCTCAACCCCACCTTTAATATAAACATCAATCATAGTGTTGCAAAAATAAATATCTGAGCCAAAGCCCATCTGCAATGCCAAAGCATGCAAAATTCCACCATACAAAAAACTCCCGTCAACAGATGAAATGGCTCGGTTGACAATTGGGAATGTGAAACTATCATGTGGTATCTTCAGCTCCAGCATTTGCCTATAATGTTCAATGGCTGGTTTAAACTGTCCAGAGTTGACATATGATCTTAAAACAGAGTTCCATTCAAAGGTTGAGCTGCACGAAGACAAAGTTCTGTAGTGTGTTCCCGCAGACTTGAAGAGACCAGGTCGAATGAGGAAACGCGTAGAGTGGAAGAGTGGCATTGGCGGGAGCGGATTCAGTGCTGCAATAGCAATTTACATCGGCTTAAAACTACGCAGTTTAGGTAAATATATCATCAAAACTACGTACTTTAGCTCGAATCATCGACCTCGGAATCATAAAAATCGGATCACTAACCAATAGATCGCTACTTCTTGTATCAACAATCAAAAAAAAAAAAATGAAAATAATTGAAGTAGAAATAAAATAAAAAAATCTAATCTCACCGAATAAAACACGTCCTAATGCAACCATTAAAGTAAATATCTGAACAAAAAATTAATATACATAGAGACGACCAACCAATCAACCCAATCAGTATGCCTTCCTCACTTTTCAATACGCGTGTTTTGCCCTTGTTCCTATCACGTTCCCCAATGTTCCCGATCGAATCCGCACAAGGGGTTTTCACGGCTCCCATCGATCGGCATCTGAGCTGCTGAACGGACTGGGTTTCGTGTATCTGATAAAGGTTTGTATTTGACGTCTCCTATTGATTGGAATCTTTGTTTTTATCATAGCTTGAATTTGGTATCAGATTGAATAGAGATTAGTAAAGTTTCATTGTTCTTGATTATCAGTTATTAACTTTTCGATCTTTCCTTATCTGGGTTGCTGTTTGTTAATCAATCAGTGTGTAATTGTGAATTGTACTTATGCTTTTGCTGTAGAAACTCCAATTTTAAGAGCTGAAATGGAGGCTGAGGGGAGCGTGGAAGTGATTGATCTTGATTTGAATGAAGAGCCGATAGAGTCATCTGGGAATTATCAGGAGAATATGGAGAGTGTTTATACAAGGATTGAAGAAAGAATCAGGAGACTTGAAGCTGTCACGCTTAGAGCTAGACAGCGCCAGGAGTGGAGGCTTGCGGCTGAAGCCGTAAATGGGGAACCGTTGAGTTTGAATGGGGAGAATGCGTTGGCAGTTGTGGATGACGTTCCAAGGGAGGCTTTGAGTTCTGTTGCAGAAAAAAGATTGGATGGATTGAAAAGAAGTGATAGTCATTTGTTGGCATTAGCTTTGGAGTTAGAGGGTGAGGCTCGGCCTAAGAAAAATTCCGGAGAGGCTTTCTTTGACTGCAATATATGTTTAAGAAAAGCGAGGGACCCAATTTTAACTTGCTGTGGCCACTTGTATTGTTGGTCGTGTTTCTATCAGCTGCCTGATATAGGAACTGATACGAAAGAGTGCCCTGAGTGTACAGGAGAGGTGAATTGTGCGAGTGTCATTCCTATTTATGGAAGCAGCGATAAGACTCTCAAACAGAATGTCAATCGATCTGGTGGGAATATCCCTCCTAGGCCACAAGCACAAAGGATTGAGAGCTTAAGGCAGCAACGAATAACTAGAGGTTCAAGTGCTTCAAGAATCGAGGAAGTGCTTAGGGGTTTGCGCACTTTTTCTACTCTATCAGGCAATCTATCTTCAGCTCTAAGTTCTGCACAGAGAATTGTGGAGGATTTGGAAGGAATGGCGCATATGTACCCCTCCGCTGGACACAGATACCGGGTTGTATTCGATGCTGATACTAACTCCCACATCGTGGTCCCTGTATCATCTGAGTCCCCTGATGCTGATGACGAAACAGATGCTGGCTTACCTTCATCTTCCACTTCGCTGCCACAAATTCAACAACTTTAGCAACAATGCTGTCCACGATCCAGCAGCCTCATGCCGAGGAGAATCAGCCCTAGAAGAAGAATCCACTCCCAAGGTCAATTCACCGATGTCACAATCGGTATGCAGCGCAGAAGTAGCCTTAGAAGTAGAACTGAACAACGGGAACAGCTTCGAAGTATCCTTAGGGGTAGAACCGAACAACAGACCCTAACTATGAGGGAAATGTCTAGAGTTCCGCTCCCTCCACAAATTGATAGTCCTGATTTACTTCCAGTACAAGTAGTCACCGCTCATTCTTCACTTGCTCACAACAATGATGAAATAGTTTCTTCAACTCCCGAAACAAGCGTGACTGCACTCCCTTCGTCCTCCAGGAGACGAGCAGACCCTTCTGAGGCATCAGGTTCAGGTGATCCAGAACCTAAAAGAAGAAGACTCAGATGATCCCTCTCTCGGCATGGGTAAAGGCTCAAGCTTTTCAGTAGTTTAGGCACGAATGAGGAACTACTGACTCCGTTCGAGCCTCAGGGACTCGATCATATGTTGTTGTTGTTATAAGTTGTAACACTAAGAAGTTTGTATTGCTTTTACTGAAGGTGGTAATTGTCTCAAGATTAAGTAAGATGTTTTTGTCTCAAAAAATTGTGTGAGTTGCCATATGTTGTTGTTCTCTATTGTTTTCAGTGTTGGCATAAAACGGCGTCATTTAGTCTGTCAAATCATTTGACTATTTCATCTGATGAGAAAAACGAAGAAAAGAAAATCGAAACGCCGACGAAAATGGCCGGCGAGAGGAGAGAAGATAAAAATGGGAACACGGCGGAGGAAGAGGAAGCTTTAGTAGCTTTAATCGATCACCGTAAAAAGGAAGTTGAGCATCTCCGACAGCGTCAATCCCACTACCAATCTATGGTACCTTTCTCGTCATTTCTTAATTTTTTACGACCAGACTTTTTTGTAATTATAGAATTTTTATATTTTTATGAGAAAATGTGTATGTGAAATTGATCTGAATTACCTGCTGACGAAGACGGATGTTTTTTCTGGAAGAACAATGGAGTGTAAAGATGCATAAATATACAATTCATTTTAGCACATTTGTTGTTTTTTCTATATCTTTTCGTATAATTTTGGTTATGAATGTGTATATAGCTTGAGCAAGCGGAAAAGAGGTTGACTGATTCAGAGTGTAAATTGGGTTGTCTTCGAGGTGGTGGTAATGAGGAGCCATCAAAGACTTCTTTGGCGAAAGAAGATAAACATGCTCGGTTGTTGAGAAAGTCCAGTCCTGAAGATGTTGATGAGGGAATTAACAAATGTGATACTAGAACTAGGCCGACGGTTTCACCTAATGTGAGGAATAAGGTTTCTCAGTCTGGTCGAGGAGATGATTCTAGTAAAAAGGGGTTAGTTGCTGGACATGACAGAGATAGATTGACGGTTAATGCATCCGGGACTGGTGTTGGGAAGAGACGAGTAGAAAACCCTCTTGGAGAATCGGAAGTTAAGGGAACACCTGATCGAAGAACTAAGAGGAAACTTGGTAAGGTTCATACTAAATAGGTGGTCTTGGTCGTTGTCCTTGACATTGTCATTTGTTTTGTTACTAGGTTGAAAGATAAATTTAAGTTTTTGATGCATTCTGAACAATGTCTGTTATCCTGCATATCTGTGACACATTTTGATTTTTTTTGAATTGCTTTAATGTCTTTCAGATAAAAAAGAACATCAAGAGTTGATTCCCTCGATTCGTAGTTGCTCTTCTCCACATTCCATAAAATGCCATGCAAACACCCTCATCGCTAGTCAACACAAGAGAAAACTCAGAAGTCTTGCTCTTTGTCCAGTAAATAACCAGCTATTTGCTACCAGGTAAGCTTTATATATCAATTGTGATGGCTATCTGAAGGTGATGTTGTACTTATCTTTTGGTTTCACAACCTATCGGATCTCTCTACTTCAGCGCATTGGATGGAGTCATAAACTTGTGGGAAATCCATGCTAGAGGGTAAGTTTTGTTGTATCATTACCTTGATCCTCACTGTGGACCCAAACATTCTTGATACACATTTTTCTTCGCAAAATTAAAAATATATCACTGCACGAAATTTTTGTTCGCTATATGATTTTTCTAAATAGTTTAGTGAGCTGGACATACGTACTAGCCTACCGTATTTTTCTGTATGGTCTATTATGAGTTGGTCATTGCCTGCCAAACATTGTATAGGCGTAGAGTTCAACTTCACATCTGTCTGAAAGCTTATATCAATTAACTGCAGAATAGGTTATGAGTATGTGGTCATCATAAAAAGCATTAACACCTGTCAGTATATGGTAAGGCAACCAGGCTTCGACACAAGGAACTAGTCATATGAGGTTATGTATAAAAGAAAATGTTAGATTAGTCCTTGCGGAGGCTAAGACGAAATATAACTTTACTTTGCATCGTAAAGTCTTCAACTGATGCTTTTATTATATAAATATTTATTCACTCTAGATAAGATAAGTCAAGGATATTTTTCTTTTTGAGGCTACTCTACTCACAAGTTACCTGCCATTGTATTACAGATCCAGTGCCAATGTACTAAGTAGCACTGATTGTGCATCCCTTAAAGAAAGGAGATGGGCGGAAGATATAGCCTGGCATCCAGAAGGAAATAGTTTATTTTCTGTATATAGTGCTGATGGTGGAGACTCGCAAGTATCATTCTTAAATCTGAATGCCAAAAAAGAGGTATTAAGTTTATATATAACAGGTATTTCAATGTAATGTAAAGCGTATATAATGAGCTCACAATGAAGCTTGCTCCTATTGCCTTTTATCCTTTTAGAAAAGCAGTTGTAGAATCAAATATTGTATAACAGAGTGCACTGTTGGCCATCAAATGTTGAGCTTCCCTGTTTAGGATTTATAAATATAATTAAAGTAACATACCGGGAAGAGTATTTATAGAAGTCTGTGTTTGGGATCAAAATAATGATGGGCATGAAAACATGATAGGTCAATAGGATTTTGAGATCTATCTTTCTGGTTATTCTTGCATGATTCCTTATCACTCATCACTGGGCAAACATTCTTATCACATTTAGATTCAAGAAATAGATTAATGACTGTTGAAATTTGAAGAATGGCACAGTATATTGTTTCAAGTGGCTTCAAAATAAAGCTTTCCGCCCATCCAACAATTTTAGTTGCAAATTGTAGCCTAGTAAGTATATGTTTGTGAATTGTTGCTGACTTCTTCATATCATGTAGAGTGCCCGGGTATCTTACATAAACGAAAAGCCTCATTTCAAGGGTATTATCAATAGCATTGAATTCATGCCTTGGGATACTATTTGCTTTGCAACTGCTGGAAGCGATCATGCTGCTATTTTATGGAAAGAGCAAGATGAAGAAAATTCTTGGAAACCCAAGTCATTACACCGAAACATGCACTCGTCAGCTGTAATGGGGATTACCGGAACACTGCACAAACAGATTATAATTTCAGTTGGTGCAGATAAGAAAATTATTGGCTTTGATCCACAAGCTGGAAAATCTGATTTCAAACACCAACTGGAAAGCAAATGCATTGGGGTTCAACCCAACCCATGTGACTTCAATTTGTTCATGGTTCAAACTGGGTAAGATGAGTTTTTCTTCCTCAGAGGTCATATCCCTTCATACATAATTGATGCAAGCTTCTGTTTTGGTTGAGAAAACAATGTTAATTAGCTCATGGTCATTGCAGTCTGAAGCTTTGCGACCTACTTAAAAATCTTTTTAGAATTTGTTTATTTTTCAGTTTCTGCTTCTCATTATCTATGTTACAACCATGCAGGGCTCATGCAAAGCAACTTAGGTTATTTGATATAAGGTTGAGGCAGACAGAGCTTCACTCCTTCGGGTGGGAACAAAGTAGCAGTGATACTCAGTCAGCCCTGATAAATCAAGCTTGGTCTCCAGATGGATTCTATGTCGCATCTGGGTCAGCCGATCCTCTGATTCATATTTTTGACATACGCTTCAATTCCCCTAAACCTTCTCAGTCACTTAAAGCACATCACAAAAGAGTATTCAAAGCTGTTTGGCACAACTCCCTTCCACTTCTGGTCTCTATATCGTCTGATCTCAACATTGGGCTGCACAAGATCTGAAGAAAATGAAATACGCGGTTTCGCTTAACCGTTCAGTGCAGTTTTGCCTTACATTACAAGACAGCACGGATGCAATGTTTCCTTAGAAGAATGGGATTAGTATGTCGGCCCCTTGACAGCAGTTGAACTTACGACTTGATAACTGAAGCAGGAATGCGAGGGGTGCACAGCACAGTGAGCAGTTTGTTTAAAAATGAAGCTGTCTCAACCTGTGTTTTTTGTACTTCAGGTTGAAGTTTGTATTTCTGGCTGTTCATTGTGTGCCGTGTTGTTGTATCATATCGTTGAAGGTATTTATTATAAATGCGAAGTCGTTTTGTTACACCTTGTACATCCTACTTCTTGTTCAGATGCAAACGACGACGTCCCTCTTGATACGACGTCGTCCCAGTACGAAACAACAGGTCAACTCGTCAATTCACGTGCAGCTGCAGAAACGAAAACGAACGAGACGGCAATCGACGCCACCCGAAACGGTCTTCCTGAATCGGTGATAATCCGATCATCAATTCATCTATCCCGTGCGATCGTTCCAGGTATGAAAGACCATCTGATTAACCCCTTTTGGTCTCAATCCAGTTCAGTTCGATAGACTTTAGGGTTTTTTCATCTGCTGGATCAATAGAGTACTGTACGGGTCAGCTATGTTCATGCGGATCGTCCGATTACGATCAGATTCGATCTCATTCAATTTTCTCTGTATAATTGAAAAGTTCAATAAATTAGGGTTTAGTTGTTTTGGAGATATAATGTATTATTAGCTATTTGCTTTTGGCTAAAGTGTGTTGGAAGCTTGTTTGGCAAACATAGATTACCTGAAAGACAGCGTTAGTGAGACGTGGATGATTTGAGATGGAGGGATCACCTGATAATAAAAGAAAAGTTACCATGAATGGGTCGTCTGGAAAGCTGGCATTTAGCTTGAAGCCGAAGTCCAAACTGATTTCTCCGATTGTTAAGTTTGGTGGAGATGATGAGGAAGATGAAGTAGATGTTGGGATTTCGGTTGATAGATCGATAAAGAGGCAGAAGGGAACACAGCCTAATGTGTTGGGGATACCGTCTAAGTCGGCTGACGTTGGTAAATGTTGCATCTGCAGTAACAACTGTATTTTATACCGTTTTTATTCATTCACAACTTTATACCATTCGAATATGAATCATTGAATTTCATCAATGATGATGCTCGAGACACTTCCCCTTATTTTCAGAAACTTTGACACACAAGTTTTGAGATTCATGAACGCAGCAGATTCTTGAAACTTTGTTGCATCTCATGAATGCAGCTTATATCTTACGACCTTATAAATGTCCTGGGAAAGAGACGACCATTTGATTCGATTTATTTGCATTTCTTGTTCATGCTCTTGGTTTTAATCAAATATTTAAGTGAAATGCAGCCCCTTCTGCCCCAAGCGATCCTACTGTTAAGAAAGTTGCAGACAAACTTGCTAGTTTTGTTGCTAAGAATGGCAGGCAATTTGAGCATGTGTCTCGTCAGAAGAATCCGGGTGATACTCCTTTCAAGTAAGTTAGTTTGCGCCATTTGTTTAGCATAGATTAAATATACGGCTGATGTTTTTTTTGAACTGTATATGTGTTATAGGTATATTTTTATATAAGTTGTTCATGATCAATGTTGCGGTACTCTAAAATTTGCTTGTTAGTGGGCTTTTGATGCATTGATGTGTTAAATTGTGCTGAGTGACGCTTTGACCAAGTTGTGTCATTCTAACTTTCACTTCCACAGGTACCTTAAATGTGCTTGCTTAACTTATTGTGAACTGTATTTAATCTTTAATCATTGCTCTGATTCATAGTGTCTTTTAGTACCTGTGGAACTACTGTATTTATCATTCTGCCAATGAATGAGTTCATACAAAGGAGTTCAGTACACACAGATAGATAATCTCTTTGTTGTGCCCCATGTTTGCAGGTTCTTATTTGATGAGAGCTGTGCTGATTATAAGTATTACGAGTACAAACTCATTGAAGAAGAGAGAGCACTGTCACTGGCATCTAATTTGGGTCAGTGTTTTTCCTTGTACTCAATTTATATACTCTTTAAAGATTTATGTACTTGACATTCAAGTGCCTTGTATTGTTCTTTTTCAAAAATAAACTTCGATATACAGGGTCTACAAACAAAAATGAACAAGCAGCTGGTGCTTATAGTCGTGCTCGTCAGCAGAAGGCTGATTATCAAATCCCTGCTTCAGCACTGTATGAGCCAACTGATTCTGTGGCGCCAGGTAGATAACTGATACACTTATAAACCTCGAGTATTTGATTCAAAATAAATGGCATTTTTATCTATTTCTCCAGGTACAATAGTTATGGTTGAACATTTAGTATAGTCAGGCGGCGGGGGCATAATAAGTCAGAATGTATCTTTTGTTTGTAATTTATATATGCAGTGGGCAACTAAATCTGTAGTTCATAATCTGTAGAAAATAGTCATCTGCCTCAGTGATCAATGATCATGGCTCAGTGCAAGTTATTCACTAGTTTGTTACATTTTTCATATTTAGGAGGAAGTATCACCACTGTCAGTTTACCTGTGCACAATTCTGTCAGTTTCCCGTAGTGGTTAGCTGTAATGTTTATGGCTTTTATCTTTGAATGAAGGTGGATCGGTTGCCCCATCAAGTTCAGATCCAGTTGCAATGATGGAATTTTTTATGAAGAAAGCTGCCCAGGAAGAAAAGAGGAAGCAACCAAAGCAATCCAAGGATGAAATGCCTCCACCTGCTTCTCTTCAAGGTGAGGGATACTTATCGGCAGAATGTTTGAGTTGAAGGTCTTTTTGTTTTATTTCAGTTTTATCTTTAATGCTTTTGTATATTAATGTATACTTTTGTGGCCTAGCTATGTCAGATAGTAAAGGTCACCACATGGGTGATTACATCCCACCTGAAGAGCTTGAGAAGTTCATGTCTGCGTGCAATGATGCTGCGGCACAGAAGGCTGCCAAAGAGGCTGCTGAGAGGGCAAAGATCCAGGCAGATAATGTTGGGCATAAACTTCTGTCCAAAATGGGTTGGAGAGAAGGTATGTGTGTATCAGTTAACCTTCCCATCTCATTCTTTTGAAATGATAGAAATCATGATAAATCTTAAAAGTATGTTGATGAACTGCAGGTGAAGGTCTTGGGAGCTCCAAGAATGGTATTGCAAATCCAATCATGGCAGGAAATGTAAAAAAGGATACATTGGGAGTTGGTGCTAGCCAACCTGGTGAAGTCACCCCTGATGATGACATATACGAGCAGTATAAGAAAAGAATGATGCTTGGATACCGCCACAGACCAAATCCTTTGGTACTAATTCCTTATCAGCTCTCAAATTTATGGATTTACAGTTCTGTGAACATGCACCAAGAGCATTGTCATTAGTTTTTCACTTCATTTCATGACCATGCTGATTCACTATGGTAATAATTTAATGGCTCTATTTCAGGGTAATCCTAGGAAAGCATATTATTGAGGGAGCATTGTTGTAGTCTCCAGATAACCTGGAGCCTGATTCCAAACAGTTTTATTTCCGCAAGAAATTTGAAGCTGTGTTTATTGTTATTGTGTGCAAACATATGTTGGAGCTCATTTGTTAAGATAATTTCTCAAGTCAATCAGATATAAACTTAATTAACAGCGTCACGTATCGATGTATGTCAAATAAGGGGTTCTAGTTCTATTAAATCAAGTGGGATAAGCATCTAGCACATATCTACCGGGATGTTTACGTAAAGATTTTTTCATTAGTCTAATCGCAGACTGTTAACATCCAATTTTAATTGATTTGCATTTCTAAAATTCCAAGTTTCTTAGAGCATCCCCAACGCCTTATGTATGAGTCAATATGTAAAATTTGTCCACGTGTCAACTAATATGCATAATTAAATTAAATGCATAACCTTCACTCCAACGCACTCATCAAACAATGTAAAATTATGTACATAAGAGCATCTCCAATGCAATCGTGTAAAATGGTTGTTTAAAATATAGTATTAAATAGGTTATGTAAATTATAGATAACTAAATATTGGTTTTGCTCCAATGGCATCATGTATAATGATTATGTAAAAAAATTTTTTTGATAGGAGACCTTGTTTCTACATGGACACCAACTCATCATAAAAAGGTTGACAAATAAAGGGATAGAGGAATTGTGAAACTATACTTGCAGCAAGCAACTATTAGCACTTTGGTCGGAAAAAAGTAATAAAACCAGGAACTATCTCCCTCAAGTGTGTCATTTGATTTTTCAGCTTCTTTAATCTCATTCGAAGCTCCCATGCCCATTTAATAGCTAAAGTTATGCATCTCAAAAAAGGTATGGTGACTGGCAATTTGACCCACATTCTCGACATCACCAGTACGTGTACGTGCACACTTCTGAGTAGTAGTTGCTCCGGACACTTCTCTGTGTCTGTAAACATTCACTAATAACCTTTCAGCATATCAAAGTAAGGTCGAACTATAATATCACAATCAACAACATTCAGAAATTAGTTTTCATATTTGGTTAACACATCATTTTATCTCAAAGCACCATATCAAATATAAAGTTTGCAACAACTGACATATCTATTAGACATATCACAATCAACAACATTCAGAAATTAATAACTTCTAAAATTAGTATCAAATTCACTCTCACAGACAAACCATCATACACCTTACTTTCACTGTAGGAAGAACAACAATGGTTGAACATGGAAAAACTCTCAACCACCAATTCATCCACCGCAAATCCGCAACACAACCCTAAGTTTCAATATTTTTACATAAACCAAGCATGCAAAATTCAAACTTGTTAAACAAAGCAACAATTCACGGAACATACATGACCTGGTCACAATGTTCTGTTTTGAAAACAATTGCAAAGGAAGGGGATGAAGTGAATTGCAACGGGATAAAAGTTAAAATAGACCGAAAGGAAATAGCGAACGAGAAGGAGACTTGTAGATTTGGAGATTGAGATAGCACTTCTCTATAATTTTACCTAACTAGAGGGCCGCGTTGGAGAAGAAGTTTTGTATACGGTTCTCTATTTTGTGTGACACGTGGAATTTTTTACCTAACAAGCGTGTTTGAATAACTGCGTTGGGGATGCTCTAAGTGACTAAAGAATCTTCAAATTAACTACTCAATCCATGTTCTCTATTTCTCAATCCTCTCATTTTTCATATCTTTATGTTTTCAAAGTTCTGATTTTGTGTAATATAGATACTCATTATACATATGTCCATTGGAGTGCAATCTATTTTTGATTATCTAAATTATACATATTTCATATAATAATATATTTTAGATAAGCTATATAGATGTTAGCGTTTAATTTACTCATCTTCTGTGGACAGTTAATTGTGACTTATTGTTCACGATTCAAACAAACAATTTAATGTTGTAGATATTTCGTAGTAATAATAGTCAGTGTCGAATTGAGTAAGAAAGCCTCAGAACCACAGCCAGTCAAATCGACATCAGCGAATAACTCAGTCGGTAATTCCAACATTAGACAATCATCACCGGCTTCTTCTTACTCAATTTCGTTAAAAAAAGAAGATGAAATGTAATCGCAGTAAACGGCTCCATGGATTATATTTAAATGAAACCCACAGATTCCTATCAGCATACGAAACATGAAATTCGTATCGGTTCAATGTAGCATCGTCGGTCAATGCCAAAAGGCTACCGTCGACGTGGCATCGAACCATTAAATGCAATAAAAAAGAAGCCCTCAGAGACCCGTTCCAAATCACACACACGACTATCGCACCAGATCCGTCAATTCCAGGCCAGATAACATCAGTCCAGTAACGATGACAAAATCAGTCACTGAGCTGCAGGTAGCTGGGGATGGAAAAGACGGGATGACAACAGCCGCTTTCTAAGTGTCATACGGCACTTCCTATCTATGGGATGATTTCCTCACTGGGTAAATCCAACACGACAAACAAAACACAAAATGATGAAAAGCTATGAAACCCTAGACACTGATATTTTCTGCACAAAGCTGGAGAGTATTATAATAGGTGGAGGTGGTTCGATGACGAGGTTTCAATGTATTGGGCCGGCCCAATAACTTTCTTTGAGGACTTTAGCAGCCCTAGTTATGTTTTTTCATAGTCATGGAAATGCATCAACAACACCTTAGAATTCGATTCAGAAAGTTGAGATTTTCTAGTAAAAAGGTGCTTGCATATTCTGTAAAGGTATTCAGTATAGTTACAAAAATATAGTATAGATTTTATCATTGTAGAGAGACTCAATCAGTTGTTGAATGCCGTACAAATACCAAACTTACAAAAGAGGATGACAACAGTTTCATCCATGTATAATAATAACACAGAATGTAGCAGAGCTTACTTCATTATTGGAGAAATATCAATTTACCCGAAGATTTCTGTTGGGGTAGAGGAGCCTGTGATTTTAAGCACGTCGGATCCCAATCCATGGCATCACCGCAATGGGAGTTGTTTTTGATGGATGCAACTTGTAAGGGACTCAGGTTGCTGATGATAGAGGGAGATGAGTTTACATTTGTGATGGGAGCTGCTGTGAGAGATACATTTTTAGTTGCTATTGCTTTGAGGCGGTATCTCTCAGCTCTGGATCCGATGACCTGACCCAATATGGAAGCTGCAATAGTAAAGGCCATGGCTGTTTTGGGCATCAGGACTGATTTTCTGAGCATGGCTATGAATGGTACAGCTGCGTGGACGGCTGCAAACCAGGAAGGTGAGAATTTCTCAGTGTGTTCTCGCCATATTCCTAAAGGCACATTTGCAGCCATGCCTAATGCTCCGATAGCAAGGACTTTGGTTGGCAGAGTCTGAGGGCGGAGGGTCTTCACAAATGCTGTTTTTGATAGAGCTGCTCGAGCTGCAACAATTGCAGGTGGACAGTGAAATTTCATGCCAGCTGGTGGCTGAAGTGCCTTCGCCACAAGCGGTAGGACTTTATTGACTGCTTGGTATGACTTGGCAATAGGGCAATTTCCAGTTTCAAGCCACTCGCTGCCTAGGGCTTCATGCTTAGAGTCAGCACCCTGTAAGATAGCAAATTGTTAGTCATTAACAAGTATCAAATCAGGAAACTACTAAATCAACACAAATTAAATCAGACTTGATATTATTCTCAACAACGTCACTATGGAATCGTCAAGTTACCTGAGAAGAATTCCTCTTCTTGGCTGAATGAGGTTTCTTGTTCTGGTTGTTGAACATCCTAAGGAACGCATCAAAGCCAAAAGCCCCTCCCATACCAGCAAGGCTGATAGTTGCAGCCTTTGCAGCCAAAGGATTAAACTGCTGAGGTCTTGCTTGACTTTTCGCACCCTCATTCGGCACATAAGATCTACCAGTTAGAGGGACAACCCCATCACATCCATGAAAAAGCTTAAATGCGGAGTCAAAGTTGGGACCCTCTTCAAAAATTGGCCCTTTCGTTCCATGAACCTGAGAAATGCAACAAAGTGTCCACAATGAATCCTGACTGACTAAATAAGTAAACTCTAGCTGCAAGAAACAATAAAATGTAGAAAAAACCTACCTGTCTTTCAAAAGAAACAGCGGAAAACAAGGTAGATTTTGTAGGCTCATTGATGTTCTTCAAAAATGGACATTTCAGAATCCCACCATCCGAAAGTAGCGAGTCTTCCCTAGAACACCCAAAGAAAGCCATTTCTAATAATGTACCTGAAGCACGATCAAGTCAACATTATCAAAACATGTATTTTACAGAAGCTTGAGACTTTTCAACAAATTTATACACACAACAATTTCAGTTCACAAATCAACTCAAATTTATAACACAATTTGTAACAGATCCGATACAATACGAAAGTGTCAAAAGCACATGAAATCAAACGGATAGAATCGAAAGCTGAAACGACAACAGTTACTAGTACTACCGATGGAATCATCGATTAGGCGAAGAGGAGAGGGATGCGATGTTTTTACCTTCTGGTGGACGGTGGCGGACACGCGCACGGAGCAGAGAAGAATCGGAGGAGTCGGAGGCGAAATTGAGATGTGAATAATTGAAATGGAATCAAAACAGAGATGAAGAATGAGTGGGTGGGTGGTTGTCGGATTTGACAATTTTACAAAGAAAATCAACAAGATGAGAAAATTGACGCGTGGTTCCAGCACGCACCCAACTACTGCGTCGTATTGAACTAAACGGTATCGTATCGAGTATTGACTTCGAATCTTGTTAAACAGTTTCGATCGAGTTTGTTATAATGTGATTGTTAAGAAAAGAATAATTAATATTATATCATTTTTGTTAAGAATTTATCAATTAAGATGTAATTAATAAAAATATTAAAAAATGAAGGAGTAAAGTTTTTGAATGTCAATTTGTTGTGTCATGAATTAGACTAGACATGGTCGTAGCGTATTTAGTTGTTGAACAAGAACGTTGAATGAGTCACCATTGCACCAAGTTTAGTTTGACTATTGATTAAAATATATGTGTACTTGTTGATAAATTTTATTTTAATTAAAAATTGAAAAACGAGCATTAGTCAATAAACAGCCATTTACATCGATCTAACAGCAATGTTTTTTAGATTACGAAATTATCAATTTTAAATGAAAAATAATAATTGAAACATTTGATATCACAATCATTTTCCTTCTATTGGTTGATTTGGATTTTTTATTTTATTGTGAAGTGGACCACCACTCAATAATTGAATGTAATAATCTAAACGTGCATAAACGATTCACAAACATTATTGGTCTTATTTTTCGCAACCAAACCACAAACAAAAGACCAAGTTGGCCCACTGTCACCTCGTCTGGTTTAACCACGTGTCTATGGTCCAAACGAACCACTGATTTCCTGTCCAAAAACATTAAACCAAACGGAGATGGTTTGAACCACTGATTTCAATCAACAGTGGCTACACCTACGACCAAGAGCTCGGATGGAGGAGGGTTTGTGAAAGATGTTGTTACATACATGGTGATGGATGACTTGGCTGTAAAGCCAATGTCAGCAATCTCCAGCATTACCATGTTAAACACTTTGAATATCACTGACGTTAGCTCCCTTGAGGAAAGGACTGTGAGCATAACCATGCCTGAGGTCACATTTTTCACTTGTCTAGTTGTTTCCTGTTATGTTTTCCTATGAGCATCCATGTAACAACCAACTCCCATTTCTGTTTTTTCTTGCAGGGTCTTAAGCTTCTCGGAGCCTCAATGCGATCCAAGAGGGTTCTGACCGACGTGTTTCTCCATTAGACGAGCTGATATATACCAAGTTCACCACATCAATTGTGTGTTTCTTTGTTAAATTATTTATCTTTTGTTGTGTTCTTTGTATATTTCGTATCTCGTATTCATCAGTCAGTGTCAACCATTTCCGATGTTCAAATGAAATGTAACTAATACAGTGCTTAGATATTACTTTGTACAACTGGTTCGCCGGTTCGATTACCAAACCGACTTGATGAACCAGCCGGTTCGAGTAAGGTAAAAATCGATCAGATATTTGATTGTGTTAATCGTTAATAAATTATAATATATTGTTTCTATATTCAAATTTAAATCTTCTGAATATCTTTAAACGACAGCGGAATTGAACATTACGATATTACAACTAGGTTTTCTCCGTAAGCCATAAACGTAACCTAATTCAACTAGGTTTTTTCCATCATCCTATATATATGTTCTTTTTAGGCAAAACATTCTTCAAGAAACACACAACAAAACCGACCATGTCATCAGAGCCCTCGCAACATCCTCAGGTAACTGTTCGAAAACTACTCTCAGGTTCTTATGAAATTACTATCTATTCCTTTGTATATACTAGTATTATAGCAAACGAATCATTATTCATTCCTTCATATAAATTATTATAGGAAACGAATTTGGATGACTTGCCTAAAGACATCGTATTGGTTATCATGTCTAAATTGAATTTGATGGATGCTATGAATCTAAGCCTCGTGCGTAAACAATGGTCGCATCTTACTGCATGGCTAGATGGAATCCTAATCGACACAAACAAAGTGTGCCCTAAAAATATCAACTCTTTTTTTACGCATGTGAATCGAACTCTACAGCACTATGCTAACCTGCGAAGGGAGTTACAATAACTATATCCTTGCGTAAGTTTCAAATAAATTCTGTTTTACAAAAACAGAATTTTAGTTACATTGATAATTGGATAAGTATAGCGATTCAAAATTGGTGTCAAGTACCTAAGTATAAGTCCCGTATGTCATCTCCACCACAAGTGTATTTACTTTGATTATCGTCATTATGTCTTCCCATGGGAAAAGTTACGGAACTTGCACAGTACATTAGACATCTTAAAACTTCATCGTTGCTTCTTTAGGTGTTGTGAAACCTCCATATGTATCTCCTTAAAATATATTAATTTATATGATGTCGTTGTCACTATATCCGACATAAACAAGATCGGGTTGTGTTTTCCAAATCTCCGAAAATTTGACATATATTGCTGTAGAGTTCCGAATAAACTAATATTTACAAGTGATTCCCTCGAGTGTGTCGTGGTCTATATGTGTATCGGACTGAAAGAAATTGATCTACACGGTGCCAAAGCTTTGAAAACGTTCTGCTATCGAGGATTTCGTATTGATCTTGACCAAATCAGCACTCCCATGCTGACAAACATCGAACTCAGTTTTTACAATGTTAATGGAGCCGAATATGTTTTCCAAAATTTACGCGGAGATATATTGAAAAGATTAATTATTTTTAGAGAACGTGAACGTCGATGGTTGGTAAGTATTACGCACCTAGCTAAAGTGTACTGATAATTAGTATGTTCAATTTTCATATAGTGTCTTCTTTCTTTACAGGAAACGCTACCATATGGGCAAATGAATTCTTTCATTCGACTCACAAAATTGACACTATACGACCATCCTTCTCGTGGTACCAGTTGTCAAACCATAATACGAGTTTTGAAAGCATGTCCAGTACTGACAACACTTGAGATGGTATGACTTACCCATTAGATGATTTTATATAATTTGAATGATGAATGATATTTACACATCATGCGTGCAGATACCATCTTGCATTAGTGGCAGAAAAAATTCCATAAAGTCTCCTGTTGAATATCACCATAAGTGCCTCAAGTTCATCAACATCAGCGGATTTTGTGGAAGTAGGAATAATGTGGAGATGGTGAAATTTCTAGTTCAAATTCCGGAAGAAGGGCATCATGTAGTGGTGCAAAGTAGAATTGAATATCAATACTACAAGTACTCGAAACATAGTAAAGAATGGCATGGTGAGCTTGAACCTGAAGATGTTAAAGAGTTGCTGCTTAGGTTAATTAAGAGTGAACAGTTAACATTTGCATGTACTCAGAAGGTGAAGAAAAGGAACATGTCTTGTAAGTTAAAGACATTGTGTTTGTGCTTGTTTGCTTAGCTACTGTTTCTATATCTCTACTTTGGCAGGAGTTGTTGATTTCAGTTGACATAATCAACCTTATATTTTGGTACTTTTTTGTTTTTACCACTTTGATATCTAAGGATCAAGACTGATTTTTGCTACTTAAAAGTATGCAAAATCATACAACAACTGTCTGTCTTAATACTAGCAATCCACTAGAAGGTAGTTCAGATGGTAAGGTACTTGAAACATAGTGAAGAGTTGCACGGTGAGGCGGTGAGCTAAAACCTGAAGCTGTTAAAGACTTGCTGCTTAGATTAATTAAGAGTGAACAATTAACATTTGAATGTAATCAGAAGGTAGAGCAATTGAACATGCATGCATTATGAGTGGTTAACAGCTTAATGATATTTTTGCGTTTGCTTTGCCACTGTTTCTAGATTTCTATTTTGGTAGCAGTTGTTCTTAATTTCAGTTTACATAATCAATACAATTAACATATGATTTAACAATTACTTCAATCCATCATTTACAAAACATTTCAACATTACACCAACAAGTAGGATTTCATTTGGAGTCACCAGGTAAGATACTATGTTTAGAACTTTTCAGTCAATGCTCTTTTCATAACAAAAATGTTACTACTGTCATAAGTTTGCTAGACTTACCTCCCAATGTCGTGTTTCAATCATTTTCTGCAGGGATATTTCAATATATGCTGAATATGCATTTCTTCGAGTTGTTATTTTTTGACACAAACATCTGTAATTGTGTTTGCAGATGATATGAAACTCTGCAAGACAAGCTGAACTGTCACTTTAATACTAGGTCTTAATACCTATTTTTATGTGTGTGTCGTATAGATCTATACAATAATACAGTCAGTTATAAAATTGTCTCGCAGAACTTGATGTCCGAAAATCCAAGCTTGTCATTAGTATTTTCTAGTGAAAAAGTTAACGATTCTGTTTGAATGCTTCGCTGCTCACCACTTATGTCTTCTTCTTTTTATTTCAAATGCTTCATTCTTCCCCGGCTGTCGTGAAGGGGAAGCTCACGTACTTTATGCGCAATGATGATGAACTGATTGGTGTTGGCCAATCGGGGAAGAAGCGATCAAAGTGTACAATCTAAAAATGACCTCACACTGTCAATAAATTAAATTAATTTTTGTTTACTTACAATATATAATTGACCCTAATAATTAATAAAGGCCCACAAATGAACACTCAGTAGAGCTCAAGAATGAAAAAGATAAGAGATAATTATGAAGTATCCAAATAAAATGTTGATTAGTAAGGAATAAGATAAAAATATTTTGTGTAGACTTTCCAAGAATTTGTATTTATAGTCGTAGGATTAAATTAACTACACTCATTCATTAGTAATGGTCATTAGTATAAATAGGAGAGTATAAACTTGAATGTGAAGTGTGAGTCACTTCACTTATAAAAGATTCTACAAAATAAATATAAATGTAATGAATATAATTTATACATAGAAAATAAAGATATTGATATATTTTATGCACGATGATGATCAACTAACAATCGATATAGTTAAATGGTGTAATAATGACAACGATTAAATTCTTGTAATCAAGTACTACAACATTTTGCACTGCATCCAACAACAGTGCATACCAAATTTTAAATTGAATACAAATCCTTCAAAACATCAAGATTTTTCAAGATCACTAGTCTTTTCCAATGAAGAACTCACATTAATCAAGTAAAACTGAAAATCTTGAACTCACAACACAGAAGTAGACTTCGATCCCTCCAAATTCGTCACACTCCACGATTCGCTAATCTTGAGTTTTTGAAATGATATTCGAATATGAAAACTCGGCGCTCAGCTCTCAAGTCGTATGCAAAATGCAAATTCCAACGGCGTCATTCTATTTTTATAACTAACCGCGTCGTTCTGTTTTTATAACTAACCGCATCCATCTGTTTTTATAACTAACCGCATCCATCTATTAAAGGCAATTCAACGACGTAGAATTGTATCCAACGTCGTCGTTCTGTTAATTTAAATAATCCTAATTAATTACTCAATTAATCCTTAAAATTCAATTACAGATTAAACTAAAAAACACTTTATTTAATTAAAATTAGGTTAATTAAATTTTAAGGTCTAATTTAAAATTAATTAGAATTATTTAAATATATATTTATATTTTGAATTAGTTTTATTTAAGAATTATTTAATTTAAGAGTTAATTATAATTAGAAATTAAAAAACACTTTATTTAATTAAATTTAGGTCAGTGTTAATTTAATTTAAGGTCCAATTTAAAATTAATTATAATTATTAAATATATTATTATATTTTAAAATAGTTTTATATAAGAATTATTTAATTTAAGATTTAATTAAACTAGTAATTTCGTGCACATTATCTGTGCATTAAATCTATCATATTATAATTTTTATAATTTTTTTAAACTGACCAACTATGATGGACCCGGATCCGGTACTGCGCAGCAATTTGCTGTGAGTATCAAAACGACGTAGTTTTGATGATATTTACTTAAACCCTAGGTAATATTGAGTGAACCCTTTAACAAAACTACGTAGTTTTGTCTCGCAGTAAATAGCTTTTGCTGCATGTAATCTGTATCCAACTATGATAGCTTTGTTATATTCAGAGTTATGAACAACTTTTAATGAAATAAAGTAAATATTTACAAAATCAAGGGTATTATTGGAAATCAAAATCTGGCTTCAAAAAATAACTAGCAATAGGACCCTTTACGGTTTATTAATAGGATATATTTTAGGGATTTATTTACATTTTGGATGAGTTTTGAATGGTGGTTATTTATACATTCCATTTATTTAATATTACATGATTTAATTTATATTGATTATAAATTTTGATACCTTTAATTCATAAACCAAATGTATATACATTCGGAACCATAACATGCATACATCTCCGATCTGAAATTATGATTCATGAAAAAATCAATTTGGTTCGAAAACCGAACGCAACTTAACGGTGAGTCAAAAATTTCATATATTGAAGTTTACAATGAATCATAGCTCAAAAATTTCATAAAGTAAATCTTTTCTCGCATTTACACTGCATGTTTGAATTCGGATACTTTAAGCTTAAATTAAACGATACCACAAATCGAAAATAAGCACCTCCATAATTCAATTGTCTATTAATTAGTATCATGAAAACAAACTGAATCTCGTGAATCTTTTGTAATTAATTTACCCTTTTGGATACTTTATCATAGTTTTAAATATCAATTACACTTGTAAATTCATTTTAAATCATAATCATTCATTTATTTGAATTGGATTGTTTGGATTACGTTTATGTTACATATATGATGTCGGTTTATCTGATCCTTACTCATTATGAGACTGATTCAAGAATGACTATTATATATTTGTAAACTGTGAGATACGGTCTCATTCGTTGATTTTTAATAATCTAACTGTTGAGATTTAAACTTTAAAATAAACGTCAATTCCAACCGCCCGTTTATTTTACCGATAAACATCCATATTATAAAGAGGACAAATTTTAATCTCAACCGCCGAATTAATCTAATTAACGATTGAGATTTAATTCTTTGATCCCACAAAAATTTACCGTTTCTCTAAAACTTATCTCTAAAGATAAAATTCTAAAAGGATGAATAAATTTTTGTAAGACAGAAGGGCATCATTTCAACCACTGATTTACATTAATTCAATGGTTAAGATTGATAACCATCAATTCATAACCGCCATGTATTTCTTGCTGATTCAATACCAAATTAATCAAAAATTACTTTTTATCTCAACCATTAAATTAAAATTGTTTTAATGTCTCATATTAATTAATAGTCATTCTATAAGATCAAGAGTTCAACACATTGTACCTTAATATGTTTGAATTGTTTTAAAAAAACTTCCCAAACCCATGAAAACAGTAAAATTACATATAAAGAAAAACCAATCTGGTTACTTCTATTTATTTTGGAAACAAGTTTAGAACATTTATTTCAAGGAGCAAGCAGAGACATCTTATCTGCTCTTGGCTAACTAGATCTTCAGTATCCCCGTAGTCGTTCCTGATTTCATCATCGCTTTTTCTGCAGAAAATATAGTATGAAAACAAGTCAATTTTGACGATTAATTATAGTATATGTTAGTGAGGAGTTTAACAAATTTTATTTTTTAGGATTTTCGATTAATTTTATTGATTAATCCGTAAATTACCAATTAGGTTTTAGAGTAAACAAAATTAATTAAAATAATTACACCGTACATATGGTAAGTCAACCGAAGTCAATGAAATTGATTTTGTGGATATGTTAACCAAAGTCAATGAAATTAATTTGGTAATTAGTCCGTAAATTACCAATTATGATTTTAATTAAATTTTTTTATTATTAAACCTATTGAAAAAGTCATATTAAATAGTTTTCATATTTGTGGGTGGTTAAGTCAAAAAAAATTTGAAGGGGTTAGTTTGATTAAATCGTGTAATTGGAAGGGTGGTTTTATACAAAAAACTCAATTTGTCATTATAAGTCAATCGAAGTCAACGGTCATAATTACCTGTTGACCTGTTGAAAAAGTCATATTAAATAGTTTTGATATTCGTGGGTGGTTAAGTCAAAAAAAAATTAAGGGGTGGTTTTGTTCAAATTGATGTATTGGAAGGGTGGTTTTCGCTAAAAAACCCTATTTATATTTGAAATTAATTTTTTTGAATGAGTTTTTCGAGAATTGTATCGGGTTGGAATTTTTGAGTTGAGCGAGCTTCAGAATTCATGCCCTAGCCTGACCCGCATCATTCGCATTCGGACTATTTTTCGACCTTGTAAGACAAGCTGGAAGGCTGTTTTTCATAGGAAGCTCCGGGTGAGATAGGATAGTTGTGTGGGGTGTTTCATTTGGCTTTTGCGTCATAGGCCACTGTTAAGATAAATGGTGACATTGGAGATGATTTTGATTCACATTTTTGATTCATTAAATTACAATATTATTTGGAATTCAAGTTCTGCTAATATATTAACATATTAAGATTTACTTGTTTATAATTTGACCCAACATATTCCTTGTATATCTGCAGGTACTGCTGATGAAGGTTGTTTGTAACATCGAGGCTTCTGTCTTGGTTGGTGGTTGTGTACTAGTGGTTGATCTTCTAACTAACTGCCATCCCGAGCTTGTGGCTTGGTTTGCAAGGTAACACATGTGTCTTCTTACAGACCAGAGCTCAAATAATATTTATACTATAAAAGAGATCATTGATCAAACTAAATAGAAGAGAAATGTTGAAACTCGAAAGAAGTTCAGATAATATTGCAAATCAGTGACATGATGAACTTTCAATAAGAGCAAGACAACATCATGGTTTAAAAAACTTTTCTTCATAATCTTAAGTATAAAATGGATCTCCCAAAACCAAATTTACAGACACGGGAGCGGATTCCACCATGAAAACAGTGCATCTAAAGAAAAATAATGACATTATTTGTACTTTATCATATTTACACAAAATATGGAGCTACACTGACATTGTTGTCTTTGTTGAACTTGTAATTCAAGGCTTTGGGTTGATGACATTAGGAGAGCAAATAGTAGAAAACCCAAGTGTCTCAGCATTCCCATAGTGACTAGGAGCAGATGAATGCCTAATCCCTTTTGGCATACAACTCTCCAAATCTTGCAACCCAATCTGCTGATGACCTTTTTGAGGTTCCAAAACTTCGTATTCGACTCCCCCGTCGAACGGTGGCTTGGTTGCCACCACGACTAGACCGGTTGTAGCGATTGGACCTTGTCGTCCCATCGTCATTGCAATCGAACAAATGACAAAAATCACAAGAATAAGTGAATGCATCTATATTTTTCTCTCTTCTATGTAGGCTTGACTTTGGTTTCAAGTTTGGAGAAGTGTAAGTTATGTAAGTATAAAATGTAATATGATATTTGGTGCTATGAAGTGTGCTATATATACATGTTCTTGTTATTGTGATAATTTGGTAGATGTATAATATTATTGTAAGAAAATAGCTAGCTGTAAAATGATGCAAGGCAGTTGAGAAAGTGTGCTCGTGCATTTCATAAATTGCTTATTGAATTATTGCTACTTGATCCTACTCTATCTTCTCAAATCACATTCTCAGTATAACAAAATATCATATTCTTGTTTTTTGAAAAAGTCAAGATCCTGACAACATGGTAGAGGTCAAACAAGGAGTTACAGTGCAGACAGATGTTGGATGGTAATTGCGACACGTGGAGTTTGAAGTAGAAATGCTGATAATGTTGACACGTGGACTGGTTACGTAGTGACATGTGTGGAGAAAAAGTGTCTAAATCTTGGAAAAGGTTGGATTTGGGCAGGCTAAGAAAATCTGAAGAGATGGCGAGAACAGTTGTGATGAAATAAGTGTAGGTAGTTTGTGAGTGTCATGAGATTCTGATTGGGTGTTTGAAGAAGTTGAATCCTGTTCAACTACGAAACTGAAGTGGTGCTGGCTGGGTTTAACTGAGGGAGTTTTAGTTTGGGTAAACAGACCACTGCACTACTGACACATACTCATGTTATGTCACTTGGTCCTATCTGAACTGTTCATATGAAGAAGACCTTGCTTGGTTAGCAAGGTAACACATGTGTCTTCTTACAGACCCAAGCTCCAATGAGACTTAAGGAATCAAGATGAATACATCTAAGAAATCCGGAAGAATACAGACTCTAGAAGAGTTCATTAATCTTCATCAAAAAAGAGAGTTCATTAATCAAACTAAATAGCATAGAAATGTTGTAAAGAGCAAGACATAAAAGCATTATGGTTAAATTTCTTCAAAATAAAATATTATGGTTATAAAAACATTTCTTCATAATCATCAAGTATAAAATGGATCTCCCAACACCAAATTTCCAGACTCAGGGGTGTGGTTTCCACCATGTAAACAGTGAAATTACATGTAAAGAAAAACCAATCTGGTTACTTTTATTTATTTTGGAAGCAAGTTTAGAACATGAACTTCAAGGAACCAAGCAGAGACATCTGAACTGCTCTTGACTAGCTGGATCTTCAGTAACCCCAGTAGTCGTTCCTGATTTCATCATCAAACTTCTGTTTCAATTCAGGATGCTTCGCAAAGTATTCATCTGCTGTCATAGTGCTGAGCTTTTTCTGTACAATAAATGAATGAAAACAAGTTAATTCTAACGATTACTGCGACTTAATAGAGAAGAAATGGAATACTGATGCAAAAGCTACCTTCAGCTCTTGAACTTCAGCAATCTCTTTCTCCAAACGCTCAGACTCCTTCAAAGATTGTTGTTCTGCTTCCTTGAACTCCACCAACTGCATTTACATTGAATAAAATTCAAGTTACACCAAAATGATAGTTTGACAACAAAATCGAGCTACAATAAAATAATGTAAGGTCCCAGAGTTTAAGTTCTCATAGCCGACATACGCTATCAATACTCACCAAAGCATCAAATTTTGGCTTGTACTCGGAGTGACTGTATCCACATATTTGGGGATTTCAATGCCTGAAAAGCAAGAGTCAAACTAGGATGACAAACTTGGTAAAATACCAGCTGAAGCTTGCATTTTTATTTCTTTCTAACACATCTAAACACGTTGAAAAAAAATCTTCAGAAAACGCATCAGTGAACAACTGAGCATAATTTCACCCAACAGAGGAAGGATTTAGCAATGGAATCGCAAGCTAAAAAGTTGTTTGATAAAGCATTTGTAAGGGTTGCACAGGCCTCTTACTCCAGGGTATATAATGCAAATAATTTGTAGTATCCACTTTAATTCAGATATATCCTCTTTATAAGAAATCTCAAATTTCAATAAATTAATCATCAGTGACTGAATGAACACTAATATTTAGTTTATGAGCAGTGAGCCAGTGACCACTACAATTACAATCTATTTATTATGTAAAGTCAGTAAAAGTCTGTAAGAACTATGGTCTATCTAGGTACTATAGGTCTGTATGGACTATGAACTATGTCCCAAAATCACTGCAGGATATAAATGAGATGAAAGGCTTACGATGAGTCCAAACTTCTGTCTTTATTACTCGTTATCAAACACTAGAACTATTTTACTAACATACCTTTTGTATATGTTTACCTCAGCAAGGAAAGATTAGAAGTGAATAACAGTACATAAACCACACTGCAATCAAAGCAAACACACAAACTAGAAGTACAATCCAAAGACGAATATAAAACGTACTGTCATACGCCTCCTTGTACATGTCAACAATGCGCGATCCAATTCCTTTTCTGTAGTATTCCCAGTCAATCGGCTCAGGCTCCTGCATGAAGCATAATTCCATCAATACAAAAATGAATCAAACAGTCATACCTCATAAAAATATCAATATCCTCTTAACATAGTCACATAGAAACCTTCCTCACATCCTTACGCCCTCAACATTGCATTTAAAATCTGATTCCCTACTAAATCAAAACCTAATTTTTCTTTCTCAAATTCAACTATCAAAAAACCACATTCGCATCTGACATCATAATCAGCAAAAACTAAATCAAACCCTAAACTTGCTAATGATAAATAGATCTACCATCATAACCAATCAAATGCATTTAAATCAAAACATCAATCAAAAACTCAATCCTAGCAGATGTAAATGACCTGGCTGAACTTGGTCTCAAGCGCGTTGTTAACTTCATCGAATGTCCGACGAAGAGTAGCGAACTCCTTTTTCGCCTCATCAGAAATCAACAACTTGGCTAGACCATCCCAATCGATCGCCTTTTGGGCCTTCTTTGCCACGTCGGCAACCTTCTTGCCTGCTCCGCTCATTTTCTTCGCTCCGATTCCGATCTGTCAACTCTCTCTTCGATAAGCCGAAGACAACGATTGCGTTCTTCGCATATATGCCCTCGCTTCGTCGCGGTCCTTATTGGGTTTGGGCCCCTTTCTAGGCTGTTTTATTAATGGGCCTGAAACCCACCCCGGCCCATTTAAAATATCAAACGAAACGAACCTACCAGACTAAAAAAAGTGTTCAGATAGAAAATTGTTTTTTTGACAAGGAACAAATTTGTTTGGAACCCACCCATATTCGGTACAGCGTAGTTATTTGTTGCGAGTACCAGACATATCAATTTGACATTATTTGCGAGTACCAGACATATCACTGTGACATTATTTAATACAATCATACGTAATTTTGGATGAACATTCTACTAAAATTATATAATTTTAAAACTTATTGTTACAACACTGAATTTGAATCTATTTGTTTCAATACTAAATTTGAAACTTTAGTTTGAGTGCTTGTTAGAAGTGAATGTTTTATTTAATTATAATTACAATAGTATAGATGGATGTATTTCTGGACGTTTGCCCAACATTCAAAATTACATACTTTTGCCCGACATTCAATTTCTTGCTTGCAAATTATCACACATCGACCACTAAAATTGCATTTGATTCATTAGATGATTCGAACTACAAAGTCTTGACAGATTATTTGTTTGCATTTAAACTACATTTTTTAACAATCCAGCAGGAATCAAACATACATTGTTGTTTCAAGTACATCTAAAGTAACTCAAAACCAACACATTCTTACATTAAACAAATGAAAAACAAAGTAAAAACGAAAGAAAAAAATGTCAAAATGATCAATGTCAAACAACTAGTACATAAATAGCGTAGACGATTCCCGGTATGTACCCCAGAAATGTTAGAAGCACATCTATCCAGAATTCCACCTGCAACCATATGAATGTATCCACAAAACTGAGTCTTTTGAAAAAATACAGATCAATGAAAATGATGTAACAGAGGAAATCGATAAAGAGCGTTACACCACATCCGTAGCGCAGAAACACACCGACGGGTGGGAGGAGGACTGCCAGAACCACTTCAAGAAATGTCTCTGATCCCATAACTACTGCTTCTGTCGATCACACAAACAGAGCTAAAATGTTATTAGCAAAGGTAACCTTGCAGTGAACATGCTCTTGACTCGCTCCCTCATGCTTCACGGTCTCTACTCAATTATAGCACTTGAAAATATGAGCCACAAGAGAAAATCTAAATTTGGTACGAGGAAAAAATGTACATTCAAAGAATTTAATACCGGAAAAATTGTTCGAAAATAATTAAAATGTTTTCGGTTGCATAATCAGTAGCGACAAGCTTGGAACATGCTCAAAGTTTAAGGCTCACATTAACATAACAAGTTCGAGTTTCTAGAGGAAATGGGAATGCGGTTGTGGTCTAAAGGTGCTTGGAAAAGATAGATTCGACCACACCCTGAGCTATGGGATGATAGCAGTCTCGAGCCTCAGTGAAGACTCTCTTAGCGAGTACTTTTTCCTCCTCTTTTCCAGCTCCTTGAGCAAGTGCAGTGTAAAGTGGACGGAGATATTTCATCCTGCCTACTTCTTTTAAAGTCTTTTCCACTTCGCAGTAGTAGTTTCGGCAACCGGAGGAAATTGCGTGCTGAAGGAAAGCCACTTTCACCTCGTAATCTGTAGATTCTGAAAGTCTGTAGCGAGCATCTAGAGCTACTAGCTGCAGAAAAAAACCTATACTATTAATTTCAATGCAGTAGGAATTAATTACCGATGAAAATATTAAATTTAGTTGAAAAAATATTGAAATGATGAGCTGGAGTACTAATTCACGAAAGATACTCATTCAGGAAAATGTCACTCGAATTAGTACTAAATCATTGAAATAATACCTGAGAAGGATCAACATTTTTAGGAATATTCTCCAAATAAAGTTCCCATTCCTGGCCTTGCCAGTCGGATACCTCATCTTCCCAGGTATCTTTCCCAGCTTAAACTCATCAGCAAGTGATACAATTTTCGAATAGATGTTCGAAACTGGTTCCAACGCATCTGGCGGAATGCCAGTACCCTCAGTCCATAATTGTAGGTCAACGTCATTTTCGATACCAGGTATATTTTCTTTCAAGAAAGCCAGGAACGTTTCAGTATCAATAGATTGGAACTTAAAAGTAGCAATGTACTTTTTCAGGAAGTCGTCAAATGCAGGCCTTCCAACCTGAAAAGTTAAATAGAAAATGAATTTATCACTTGAATAGTTAAATGCCGTGAATGAGGCAGCTATGGTATTACCTGACGTTCAATCCGCCAAAAAACTGGAACCCCTTTTCATATGGAACTTGAGAATAAACATCATCCGGGTCAATCCCTTCTTGATTGCACTTGAGCTTCGTGAATTCCAAATTGTCTTTGAATCTTTCCATTTCATCATTAAGCCCTCTCCATCCAATTCCAATATTCAATGCTGCCCGGTCAGGCCCTTGCACTGCTTCCACTATTCTCCTCTCAGCATATGTTGTAAAACCCTAAAAGAAAGCATCCACTTTTGAAGTCAATAAAAGTGTCATGTAAAATGCTTAAACAGCTAATCAGAGAATAATTGGGTCCAAAGACATCTTTCGAACATGCTTGTGGCTTTCTACAAAAGCTCTAGATTCCTGGGTATGAATAAACATATACCGTACCGCCATCACTTTATAGTGGAACTAGATAGTTACATCATGACTGCCTTATATGCTACAAGGCATATACCCAGGGCCTGCTTAAAAATTAATTGAGGCCTAATATCAGGGAAAAAGAACTTAACAACTGAACTATTTTTTATTGCGATGAAAACAGTAACACAAGACACATTGCTATATGTATTCGAGGCTCATTACAAATGTGTGGATGTCATAATTTGAGGAAATGAGGACCTTTATGTGGGTGTACTTTAGAGTTTTGTGTGAGGCTTAAAGCAATTGCTTTAGTCTCATACACTATGCAACCGGGTCATATAGACAGTATAATGGCAGGCTTGAATGTCAATAAATTCGCATCAAAGTAATACAAAAGGGATTCACCATAACCATTCTGTCCCTCCAACATCTTAACACTTGCCTAATTTCTCATAATCAAATATGACGCAATCACACAAACAAATGAAAGAACTTTTTTTCCATCCATGCAGATCGTCATAAAAGAACCATAAAACCTTAATCCACGCCATTGATGCACTTCAACAGATGGTGGACAGTATAAATTGGAACTAAACAACAACAGCATCAGCATAACTACATTTGAGAGAGGTTGTTTCAGTTTTATTCGTAGTATATTGATTAACGCTACCATGATACTCTTGCTGTAATGTAAACATATGACTGACAAAGTTGAACTGAACAGAAGTACCTCATTGAGCCAAAAATGCTCGTTCGTCTTGTTAGTGATCAAGTTACCAGTCCAGCTATGTGCAAGCTCATGTGCCACAACCTGAGCTCCACTCCCATCCCCTTTAATCACTGTAGGTGTCAAAAAAGTCATCCTCGGATTCTCCATCCCACCATAAGGAAAACTCGGAGGCAAAACCAACAAATCAAACCTCTCCCACTCATAATTCCCAAACAGCCTCTCCCCTTGCCTAATCATATCTTCAGTCCCTTCAAACTCCTTAGCTGCCTTCTCCAACACCTCCGTTCCCGCTTCCGCATACACTCTCGTCCTCGGTCCCACCTCCTTAAACCCAAGCTCCCCAACCGCAAAAGCAAACAAATACGGCGGAATAGGCTGTTCCATCACAAACTCCTCCACCACACGCCCTTCCGCCCTCCACAGTAAATCTTCACAGGCTGTCCCACTCTCTCCACTCACAGGCTCCCTCCGTGCCACATGCTTTGCAGACATCACAGCAGATAACTCCTTAGGCACATTCAACCTAGCTGAATAGCATATCCTAGCAGCAGGGGTGTCCTGACATGGAAACACAGCACGTGCGTGAATAGCCTGACACTGAGTGAACACAAACGGCAGCGTTTTGTTAAAAGTCTGCTGCGGTGAGAGCCACTGTATAGCAGACGAAGCAGGAGATGTAACATAAGATATCAAAAAGGAGGCTTGATTTGTGAGTGTGAGCGACACGTGGTGGCCTTTAAAGTCTGGTGTGTCGGAAAAAAAGGGTATTGAGATTTGGTGTTGGGATCGAGAATTGAAGTTATAATGGGGATCGGGCGTCGAGTGAGATGGGGCCAGAGTGAGGTGTTGGGAGGGTGATGAGGGCGGAGGAATGGATTGTAGAGGTTGGGAAATCGAAGTAGAAGGTGAGTGAGATGTGGGTCGCAAGTGGGTGTGATGAGTCGGTGAATGAGTGCGGATCAATCGGAGCCATCGGGACCGAGGTTTGAACTTTTTCGGGTTTTTTGAGGCAGACGAAAAAATGGGATGCAGATTCTATTCAGCATATGCAGAGTGTTGTGTTGGTTCTAAAGGCTCAAACGCCGACGTTTTGTTGTTGAGAGTTGAACGGTGACGTTTGGTTGTCAAAACGGACAAACAACATTGCATACGTGTTAACCTCAATAATTGTCGTACTAAAAAAGTCACATTATATAAACTGCAAACCCTAAGCCTAACATCTCGAGGACGACGTCGCATCACATCACTCCGAACTCCGATCCGCTCAATCGATTTCCGTCCATGGCGGCCGTTCACCGTCTCCTCAGATCCACAACATCGTCATCCAATTTCACATCCTACTTGCGCCGTGGCTTCGCCACATCAGTAGTTTCCGATTCGTCTGAAACGGGTGCGTTTAATCCTTCTTTGACTTTCAAAAAGGATCCAAAGGATAGAAATGTGCAGTGGATCTTCTTAGGATGTCCTGGAGTAGGTAAAGGGACTTATGCTTCGCGGCTATCGAAGCTACTTGGTGTGCCGCATATTGCTACTGGAGATCTGGTTCGTGAGGAGCTCTCGTCTTCTGGCCCACTTGCTTCCACTGTATGTTTCCTTTATGATTACTAATTAACATCTGTTTGTTGTTTTTGTTTCGAACATTTATTTAACTGTGCGTCATCTTGCAGCTGGCGGAGATTGTGAACCAAGGGAAACTGGTTTCGGATGAGCTCATAATAAAACTTATTATCTAAACGTCTGGAGTCTGGAGAGGCAAAGGGTGAATCGGGGTTTATTCTTGATGGATTTCCACGGACTATCAATCAAGCGGTAATTTTTTGACTACATTTCCACTACTTTTTGATTAAGAATGTCTTTTTTTCTCGACACAAACAATCATGGTCTGTTGATATTTTATCGAACATAAAAAGGCTGACTTAACTGAATTTAGCATATAGACTTAATTTTTTGTGTTCTTGATTATAGTTGCTTTCAGGTACTACAAATATTGAAAACAATTAACTTTTATTTATGTAAAGTTAAATGTTGAGCCAAAGGGATCAAATTTTTAGTTTTCCGAAATAGGCTATTTGTGTATGTACATTCAGATAGTACATTCATCGGCCACATAATTTTCTGCAAACTACAAGCTATACCGATGTCTTATTAGCTATTCATTGATTCCATTCACTAGTAAGGAGCACTTTACTACTGTATAATCTGTATTTTATCTTAGGCTCACCCTTCTTTTTTGGCTTATGTGTTTCAGGAGATACTTGATGGAGTGACTGATATAGATTTGGTGGTTAATTTAAAGCTTAGGGAAGATGTTATAGTTGCAAAGTGCCTTGGAAGAAGAATATGTAGTGAATGCGGAAAGAATTTTAATGTAGCTCACATTGATGTAAAAGGAGAGAATGGGAGCCCCGGAATGTACATGGCTCCTTTACTACCTCCTGCCCATTGTGCGACAAAGATGGTTACTCGAGCTGACGACACTGAAGAAGTTGTAAAGAAGCGACTTCAGATTTATAATGAAATGGTAATAGTTCACAACAAGCATTTATCTTTGTTTGTTTGCTGTTATTTGCACCGAATTATAGGTTATCAAACTTATACATTCCTTAGAAACCATAGTACCATACAATTTGAATCTTGGTGTTTTAAATAGTTGCATTCATCAAATTCGCACATTCTTTTTCAGTAGCTGCATATGCGATGTTGAAAAGAAACAAAGAAAGGTTATTAATGTAGGACCTTCATATCTTCTTTTTTTCTTTTAGTGGTTTCCTTTTGATTAGCCTGTGTTGACTGTTGAGTGCCGAAACTAATTGAAATTTATTCCAGTAAATGCATTCATGAATCCCAAATTGGGATACTAATTATTTCATTTATTGATTTTCATTTATAGAGTCAACCTGTTGAAGATTTTTACCGCAGTCGGGATAAGCTTATGGACTTCAATCTCCCTGGAGGAATCCCAGAGTCATGGCCAAAACTTCTTCATGTTCTGAATCTCGAGGAGCCCGAAAGCAAAAGATCCGCTGCAGCATAACAAGTTTACAGTCCACACTGCTCCCAACTCGAAGGAAATCTGTTTTTGCATGTAATCCGTTACCGTGATACATGCATATAATTTTTTCCGCAACTTAAAACCCGATTTTTGTACAATAAAGCATGTAATATGCCCTGGACCCTCATCTTTGAAATGGGATCAATATTCATAGTTCATACTTTTAAATTATTCAGAGCAGGAGAGATTTGGAGCTATCAGTATAAATATTTTTTAGTTAGTGATTCTTTTGTACTCTTTTACCAAACTTCCCAGAATGGCCCAATCCACTAAAAACGACACCGTTTGCAACAATACTCGTCACATCTTCAACTCACATATTTCTTCTTCCAAGTTAACTCCCCAATCGCAACCGATCTACTCAAACCGCATCCTCCTCCAAACCCGACCCGATTCATCTGGATATCTTCATCGCCGGCCTCCTGGCGGACGCAATGGACATCGATCTCCCCTTCCCCAACGGAAGCTCCGCCGCTACATCCACCACCGCCTCCACAACCGCCTCGCCGCCTCCCTCACCTGACCATCAAATAGTCGCCCCAACTACCAAATCTAACCGCTTGCCTGACTCTCTGAAGCTTGAATATCAGCTTCTTAGAGTCCCGTTTGAACACTACAAAAAGACCATCCGATCTAACCACCGGATTGCTGAGAAAGAGATTTCATCGGTTATTGCTGGTGTTGGTGAGGCTGCTAACAAGGATTTTACAAAGGATGAGGCTGTTGATCATCTTAACTCGCTTGTTTCCAGATTGCAGGGTCTCAAGAGGAAGGTAATTAAAGCCTTGAGCTTATTTGTTTTTTAGTTGTTTATTTGAGATTTCAGTGATTGATTATTTTGTTTTTTTGATTTGCTGTAGTTGGAAGAAGGGGTAGGAATGAGAACTTGCAAGTGCAAAGGTGCAGGGCAAGGCTTGATTATTTGGAATCAGCTGACTCGGAGAATTTACCAGAATGGAATAACTCGAGGCTGAAGCGAATTTTGGTGGATTATTTGTTGCGCATGTCTTATTTTGATACTGCCATCAAACTGGCTGAAACAAATAATTTGATGGTAATGTTATTAGTTAATGTATGAAGTATGTGGATTTTGACTTAAAATGAGCCTAATTCAGCTAGTATTCACATTTGACTGGGATTTGATAATTAGTGAGAATTTGAAAGAGCATCTTCCAATTAATAGGGAGGTCCTTTAAAAGTTCTATGGTAGCATTTAACCAAGAGTTGATCAAATGACGATGTTTATCATTTACTATTTCATATTAGAAATAAATTTTATGAATATTTGATTCACAATACATGACAGGTATTGACTGTAAAAATGTTTTGTTTATTCAGGATCTTGTAGACATTGATGTTTTCTATGAAGCAAAAAAAGTTATCGATGCTCTTCAAAATAAAGATGTTGGTCCTGCTCTCGCCTGGTGCGCTGATAACAAGTCTAGATTGAAGAAGTCAAAGGTATTTCAGTTTTGTAAGTAATCAAAATGAAATTATGAAAAGAATATAGGGTTCTGGTGGAAATCTTAGTTCAGCCTTTCGCATTCTTCTTGCAGAGTGGAATTGCATTGCCATATATCAAACTTCACATTAGTTATTACTATGCCAGTTTACATTTCTCTACTAAGAAGTAAATATTTAAACTTCGATTGTGATGACAATTTGTCACAGAGATTGCATAACTGGAATTTCATGAAGGTTAATTGGTCATTGAGATATTACTTTTTGTAGTTGACATTGAATACCGATATTATTGTTTATGGGTTATTCTATAATAAATTGTGGAAAATTAGTATGTTGTTTGCCAATGGCCCAATAGAATCAACGAGTGCTTCATTTTTCTTGGTTACTGTTGCCTTCAAGCTATTGTAAATAAAGGTTACTCTGCTTGCATACTATTTGTTTTCGCGATAGACCCTGTCATCTACTTTACAATGATAGAGTGATATGGTGACTGACAATGCTAGTCTTTTCAAGAATGTTTGAAGATCTTTTAATTCACAACTTCTTATTTGATGTCAGAGCAAGATTGAGTTTCAGTTGAGGCTTCAGGAGTTTGTAGAATTCGTTCGGGCTGAAAATCATATGCGAGCCATTACATATGCACGCAAGTATCTTGCACCATGGGGGACCACCCATATGAAAGAGCTACAACGAATTGTAGCGACTTTGGCATTTAAAAATAATACTGAGTGTGTTATCTACAAGGTGAGATGTCTTTGTATTTTTTCTGTCTATGAATATATGAAAATATATGAATTATCTTTATTAGAAGTTAAAGTAGATTCAGGTAGCTCAAGGTATAGCTTCAAAATCAAATGACATAAAGTAAATGGAAATATGACCTTCGGAATCATAATAGAATCTGGAAATTTTATCATGTCAATATTGTTCCCAGAAATCTTGATTCAATGGCTGCAAGTTGTGTTGTTCATGTGCAGGTCCTTTTTGAGGCAAAGCAGTGGGATATATTGGTGGATCGATTCAAACAGGAGTTTTGCAAGTTATATGGCATGACTCTTGAACCTTTGTTGAACATATATCTACAAGCTGGCTTGTCTGCCCTTAAAACCCCGTATCCACGTCTTATTGTCATCATCATTTATTGCTTTCGTTGTACCTATTTTATTATATTGAGAATAATGTTATTTAGGCTCAGCCGAAAGAAATCAACTGGTTTTTGGTAGCTACTATGAAGACATTTTTATTTATGCTGTGAAGGTATGTCATAAAGTCTATCCATATCATGCATGTATCATTGTATCCTTTGTAATTGTTCTTATAGTTATATAGAATGTAGACTGTTAGATTTGCCTTCTGTTTGTACACCTTGACGTGGCTTAGATTTTGTTTCGAAGATGACTGCCCGAGAGAAGATCCTTTGTCCCAAGAGAGTTTCCGCAAGCTTGCTATGCCTCTACCCTTCTCAAAGCAGCATCACTCTAAGCTTGTCTGCTACCTCACAAAAGAGCTGATGGACACCGAGAACCCACCAATGGTGTTGCCAAATGGTTATGTGTACAGCACCAAGGTTCCTACCATTACTTTTGCTCTCAACTAATTAAGATGAGCGTCTCTTATGTATTTAATTCACTTCTCCAACATTGCAGGGTCTAGAAGAGATGGCTGCCAAAAACAATGGCAGAATTACCTGCCCTAAGACAGGGTTTGTATGTGAATATTCTGCTTTGGTGAAGGCTTATATTTCTTAAGACTGCCAACAGATGACTGCCAAAAAAAGAAATCATTAGCAGATCGATGCAACTTTTGTAAATAAGCAGCTTATTTAGCGATGCAACAGTACTTTACAATGCAGTAAGTTATTCATTCAGCTATGCATCGTTTTCGCCTACTGTTTACAAAACATAACAGAAAGTCAGCAACATGATAAGCTTACACAACAGGATTTAACGTAAGAAGTTAAAATTGAAAACTGAAAATCCGTCGATTCAACTAACCATGAAATTTTTGCAAACTCACACATGCAACCAATTTCAATTAAAACTCATACTAAATTTTCAATTATTTAATCGATTAAAATTTCTGATTTTGTAATAGCATTTTACCCCAAACATTATTGCTCCTTTAATTGATATTAAATTACTATTAATAAATAATCCTAATGGAAACATCTTCTCAGCACTCCACCGTTTTCAACCCTCGTATTCATCAAAACGGTGTAATCATCCGTCGTTTCATCCCCCATCTCCGCCGTAGACTTTCTCCCGTCATTCTCCTCTTAACAACATCTCAGACTCAGAGAGACTCACAGCCGGCATTAATCGAGGTAAAACAACGTCGTTTCAATGTCTTCGTGGATTAGATCTGCCGTCAGCAAAGCGGTGGAGGTTGGTAACAAGAACAACCTCACTCGTACTGTCAGAAACTACGCCGATTCCGTCGGTCAAGCCGTCTCCGAAGGTGCTAAGATCCTCCAAGATCGCATCGTATGACCTCCGCCACAATCTTGTTTCAATTGATTGTTCCATAGATACGATTCATTGTGTTAAACGTTTTGATTTTCATTCTTTTTCTGCAAATAACTTTTAATTTCATAATGTGTGAAAAAGGATGTATTTGATCTGGTGAGGTTGGGGTATAGAGCGGATTGATGATGCATGTGTTATGCTCAAGGATTGTTGATGTTGTTTGTTCCGAAAAGGAGTCTGAGTTTGGAACTGTTGTGCATTGGTTTCTAATCCATACTTAATTTTATAAAGTTCAAACCAAATTATGAGGCAATAGTTGAATAAACCATGTAGCCTGAGTGATTGTTTCTTTACATCTCCAATATTTATGTAACGGAAACTATTTTTGGTATATATGCACTGGGAGTTGTATATATAATTACAGGCATTGTCTCATTCCTATAGGGAGCTCGTAATTACAAGAGCTTAAAACAAGCTGTGAAAAGGTTGGAGGAAGCTGCTGTGTCCTGCCATGGAAAAGAAAGGACCGAATTGCTGCGAAGATGGCTAGCTGTGCTGAAAGAGATTGAGAGACTTTTTCAAGGGGTGGCAGACGGAGGAGAGAAGGATGAGGGTACTCCTCGTGAGGCAAAAGATGATGCACAAAAACCGTCTCTTGTGAGTGATGTGTGTGGTTTTCATCTTGATAAGTTTGAATGATTTCTGATATAGATATCATGGATATTAGTTATCACAACCAAGCTGCGTTTTGAATATGTCCAAAACACGGTTTATCTAGTAACTTGCCTTTTTTGTTTCTTAGAAAGTGAAATCTTATTTAATTCCCATTGACTTGTTTGAACTTGCAGGTTCTGTATCATGATGATGATTATGGGGGAGAACCATTGACTTTTCGTGAAGTTTTTCTTCAAAGCCAAGCCCTTGAGGGGATAACACTGTCAATGGTATGTAAAAACCCAAAGCATAATTGTGACTGCTTCTATACCTAGTATCATGTCTGGGATTGTGTATATGTCTAAAGTTAAGATTTTAACACTCAGTATCACTAGCTGCATGGGGAACACTCCCTATTGGTGGCTTTGATATATACTTCACGTTTCTTGATTTCATCCCTTTGGTCTGATACAAGCTATTCACTTTCCTCATGAAATTTTCTTTCACTCATATTGCTCCTCGTCAATATCAAAGTAATTTGGAATATCCTTGGCCACTGATGTAAAAATGTGTTATAGTATGATAATAACCTCCAAACATGATCAACAAACTGGCATATTCCTAACGACTTATGTCTTGAAAAAATCGATCAATCAACTCTCATATTCTCACCTCCTGTTGGTTTGTTTAGGCTTTTGCTTTGTAGCCTCTGCTATTGCGCCCGGTCCTCCTCTGTCTTTGAGTGGCTTTGCATAAAAGATATATCTGTAAAAAAATCAACTCTCATATTTAAGTTGTAACTCAATAAAAATCTTAAAACCGGTTATATCCATCTTAGGAATTTCAAAAAATGCATTCAGCTTGTCTTGGGAGTTAAAGTTTTCTTACACTTCTTTCCAATGCCAGATTCTTGAAGCACCAAACGAAGAAGAAGTGTCTCTGCTCCTTGATATGTTTGGGTGAGTGCAGCTTTGCAGACGAACAATGTTGATTTTCTTCATATTTTACAATTATTATTATGAACTGTCTGTCTGGTGTGTATCCTAACTAGTTTCTGTGAGATGTGTTGAGATTCTGGCCGCAAATACTGTTGAAGCAACTAACCTATTATGCTCATCACTATTTATATTTTTGGTTTTTCTTTTGTTATGCCTGCCTTTTGTAAGCGTAACCTATTTTTATCGGTTCTGTAAAGGTTATGTCTCACTGGCGGAAAAGAGGTTCATCTTGCTATTGTGAGCAGCATACAGGATTTGGCAAAAGTGTTTTCTAGTTATAATGATGAAGTTTTGGTATAAATTTCGAACTCTGATTGAACTTTCTTAATTTTTATTAAAATTCACAGTTGTCGTAGAAGTTTTTCACCCTGCCGTTAAGCTGTCGGGGTAGATTTTGAAGCTATACATGGAACTCAAACCTTCAAAAGGGATAATGACTGGAAAAAATTCTATATATTTGATATTGCTTTTTTACTTACCATTCAGGTAAAACGGGAAGAATTGCTGCAATTTGCTCAAGGTGCTATATCAGGGTTGAAAATAAATGCAGATACGAGAAGGTTAGTTTGCATTAAAATATCTCTACTAGGCTATATTAAACAAACTTTTGTTTTCCAGTTTTGTCAGCTTTATTTTGTTATTTTCCATTGATTCTCTCATGGCTTACGTCGATTTGAGATTCGTAAGTTTAGTGATGTTTAGTCTCTGGTCTGGACAACTTTGTTGTCTAACTTTATGATTGATTTATCCTTAAGTTTTTTTCGTCTTAAGTTTTCGTATGTTAAAACTAGGAGTTATATTTTGAGGAATTTGAGGCCGCTGCAAACCAGTAACTCGCTGGGATATTAAAATTTATTTTACTCGCATTTTGGACCTTGTATGGTCATCTCGGTGTACGTAGTTCTTTTTAAACAAATGCAACTGCAGCTGGCACATACCTTTTTTGATGCGACACCTTAGTGCGAACTTTGAACGGTTCTCTTTGCCAACAGAATAGATGCTGAAGCTACTGATCTAAAAAAGAAACTTGATGGTTCAAATGCGTCGACCAAGGTTCCGAATGAAGACAGTGAAAAGGCATCTAATGAAGAAACTGATGCCAACATTGAGGTTCTATTGGGCTACTCACTTTAGGCACTTAATTCAAGTAGCCAATATTATTTAGCTTCCTCTTGTTGAAAAGGTTGAAAATATTTTTGACGACTAACTTACTGTGTTTCAACTTATTCTCTTTAGGCCTCAGGGAAGCCCTTGCTAAAATACGAATTTGCTCAAAACTGGAGGGACTATTACTTAAAAAGAAATTTTTAAGCAGTGGTGACTCTCCTGAAATACATTCTCAGAAGGTTTGGATCTTCCGTTCTTATGTCTTTCACTATCTTTTGCCTGGAAAAATATCACTTGTGGTAACATCTCCTGACTACTTGTCCATCTCTTTATCTAGCATAGATTCTATTTCTGCTTCTTTGATTTCTTCCAATTTTTGGTTATGTTCTTTCACCCTCCCATCAAGTGGTATTGTGGGAGAACAAAACAACTCAGGTTTAACCCTACTTGATTTGAATATCATTTGATGCCCCTTGTTGGCGCTCTTTATTGACAGATCCATCTAATATTGCATCCCTTTTGTCGTATGTCTATCCATTATATCCCAGAAGCTGCATGTACTTTATGTTACGTTTGATACCCTTAGCAAGAAGGTAGTAAGGGTCATTTAAAGTTTCTTCTTTAATGATGTCATTCATTACCACAGCTGGACAAACTGAAAGTCTTATCAGAATCTCTGGCTAACTCTGCCGCAAAAGCTGAAAAGCGCATCTTAGATCATCGGTTAGAACTCTATCTTTATAAGTGAAGCATAAAAGTACAATGATTCAGTAAATCGCTGCCAAATATTTCAGCAAGGAGTTACTACTTCGTTCATAGATGCACAATCTAAGAATGTGTATGTTTAAACAGATCCCAGAAAGAGGAAGCACTGAAAGTTCGTGAGACCAAAACAAATGAAGCCACTGTGAAAGAAAAGGTTTTTTCATTGCTGCTAAAGCATCAATTGATATCATGTCTTTTAGACATATTTGTATCCGTGTAATTTGGACTTTATCCTGCCTACTCAAGGAACTGGCATCTGAAATCGAGGAGCTAGAGAAACAAAGAGACAAACTTGAAGCTGAACTGAAAAAGGTTCTCTCCTTTCAGTCTTTCATGCATAATTTCATTTCTTGTATTTGTAAATAAAAGTAAAATTGGTCCTTGGTATACTTGGCCACCTACTATCGATATTATTTTAGGAATACTCAGCGACCTGAATTAAGGATGACAAATAAAGAATGCACTGTCGGTCTTGAATCCTTGGTTCTGCACTTTTTTGCATCAATACCTGGAAGACTTTGTTGTGGAAATAGCCACTGGCTCTTTCAAATTATGTAGAATTACCGGTTTTACAAACCTGATTGGAACTGAAACAGCAAACTGTGTTGTGGAACTGTAGCCTGTGTTAAGGGAAGTAATCTGAATCTGTTATGTGCATCCAATATGTTGCAGGTGAACATATCATTGGCTGCAGCGCAATCACGAATGCGCAATACTGTTGAAGAAAAGGACCAGTTCTATGAAGCTAATGATCAAATTGTAGAGCACTTGACATCAAAAGTAAATCTCTTTCCTCTACTTTCTGTTTTGTACGATGACATACAGCCCATGGCTTACAATTAGCATATTGAAAACATTAATTTCTTGCCTAGTTTCCGTTGCAGTCATCTAATAATAAATTATTATTTGTTTCTCACCTCATTAATTTTGTCTACTTCATACTAATCTCTAGGAGAAAGAGCTGTCTAAATCGATTGCCTCATGCAAGGCCGAAGCTGATGTCCTTGGTACATGGATTAATTTCTTGGAAGACACTTGGAATCTCCAAAATTCTTATACCACAAATAAAGAGAAACAGATAAAGTATGCTTCAATCACACTCCTGTTATCCTGTAATTCACATTGCTTATTATCTAGGCTTATGCTAACTCACTAGTATAGACTATAAAGGAAAGTCGACCAAGCATGGCTAGCATGCGCAGTTTGAGAAGTGTACTCAATATTATCTGTTTTTTGTTATAGTGATGAACTGGAGAAGCACGAGGTGTATTTCTCGAACTTGGTCATAAAGCTGCTTTCTGAATACAAGGTGACTCATTTATTTTTTAGTATATTCTAAATTTTATTTATGTGGTCCAGTAATTTATATATGCCTATAACCCTCATAAATGTATTTCTATGGCAGGAGACACTTGGGCCTTCTGTCCAGCGAATCGGGAAATATGTTGAGAACTTGAAGAATCTTGATAAAGAGTAATGATCATTTTCTGCATTTTCTGCATCCTTATAACAAGCAAATCTTATGACTACAAATATACAGGTCACACATGCCAGCTGCGGATAAGGAGGTATCTAAAGAATTAAACCTGAGAAGAAATTTAGAGGAAGAATATCGAGAATATGAAGCTATGGTATGCTAATTGTATTTCTTCACATTTATTGTGAAATGAGAGGAAATGCATTAGTTTTTGCTTGCATTTTATCTGATTGGATCTCTATCTCGTCCAGATTATCACAACTTTCAGTGTGGTTGATAACATCAAAGAGCATTTCAACACAGAGCGTGAAAATTCCTCAAGGTATGACAGGATCTTACTTTTGTGTTTGCAGAAAAGTACAATCTTGTAGTGACCTTTGGTCATGGTTATGATATTCTTGTTCCTTTCCAGCAAGGAGAAATCAAAGGTGAAAGAGCTACTTAATGACATTGAAAAGATACGTCTAGAATTTGACTCGGTTGAACGACCTGTTTTAGAAATAGAGTCTCCATCACCCAAGGCTGATAGTTTACATAACGAAATTCAACCCAAAAGCCCTTCCGAATCCTCCAGTGGAGCGATTGGGTCCCCAAAAGCTACAAAACAGACTCGTCTTCTCCCAAGGAGCCTGATGTTGACCCGGACTCTGATCTGGCCAAGTTTGAATCTGAATTTGGGAAACTCAGTCAAGATCAGTCCACGGAAGAGATAGGTGACTGGGAATTTGATGAACTTGAAAGGGAACTACTATCCAGTACCAGTTAACCAACCATAAAAATCAAAACCAAGCAACATTTAACCCTTTCATATCTATCAAACTTGTAAGTCATATATGAGAAAGATCACTTCCTTTCTCATGGTTGTTGTACATTATGGATTTGTTCGCACAACACGTTCAAGGAACTGTTACAGTATGTTTATTTGCATGTCAAGGATGTGCCAAAAGCTTCTCTTAAAGATGATGGAACCAAAGAAAGTAATTGATGTAATGATAGTTGCTTGGCCTAGTTGTGATCGCCATTCTCATTGATAAGGTTTGAAGATGAAGTTTGTGTCTAAAATCTAAATGGAGTGTGGCCTAACATGTTTTAATACTCCCTGTCAACATATCCAGGCTCTATGTTGAAATGGATGTATATTTTAAGTGACAAAGTGGACACTCAACTGTCATCACTGTCCCTTTACTCAATTGTTTTTGTTATCAGCTGCTGTTTTAACTAGACGCACCTTCTTAATTGTTAATTCAATCTTCTTGTAT
>QZGG01001626.1:0-58579 GCA_006409495.1 Sedum album
CTATATCAACTAGTGTCTCAACTGTCCCACTACAACTTGTCTTCTCGGATGTGTGGGGTCCAGCACCCAAATCAGTTGGACATCATGAGTATTATGTAAGCTTTATTGATGATTTTTCCAAATTTACATGGATCTATCTACTTAAAAGGCGATCTGATCTGTTTCAAGTTTTTCAAAATTTTATGAATCATGTTGAACGCAAGTTTGGTAGGAAAATCATTACTATGCAAACCGATTGGGGTGGGGAATATCAGAAACTTGACTCATTTTTCCAGAAGATTGGAATTGCTCACCATGTTTCATGCCCTCATGCACACCAACAAAATGGTTCCGCCGAACGTAAGCATAGACACATTGTTCAGGTTGGATTAGCACTCTTAGCAAACTCGTCCATGCCGTTGAAATTTTGGGATGAGGCATTCCTTACAGCTACATATCTCATTAATCTTCTTCCAAGCAAAGTAATCAATTATGAAACCCCCGTCGAACGTCTTCTTCGCACCAAACCAAATTACAATTCGCTTCGTATTTTTGGTTGTGCTTGCTGGCCAAACCTTAGGCCATACAACATCAGGAAGCTTGCATATCGCTCAAAACAATGTGTCTTTTTGGGTTATAGTTCTATGCATAAAGGTGTTAAGTGTTTGGACGTATCTACCGGACGAGTTTACATTTCTCGGGATGTTGTGTTTGATGAATCTGTGTTTCCATTTGCTTCACTTCATCCAAATGCTGGTGCAATGCTTCGCAAAGAAATTTTGCTTCTTCCTGGTTTCTCAAGTAATACATCCTCAACTCTTGATCTCAGGAAAGCACAAACAGAGGATCAAATATCACCCACTGGACAAACTATTATTCCTTTTATTAACACTAACCATCAACATGTGGTTGAAGAAACTTTGCATGATTACGACGCATTCTTTAATGCGATTGATAGTGCACTTGATCCAGAGAACGTTGTTCCTTTGACTCAAGTTGATTCATCGGCTCCCTCGTACATACTAGCAACCTCGTGATACAGAACAGATCCGCTAAAAAGTTTGGAAGTTTATAAAGATAATAAAATTCACTCAACATTGTCCCAAAGGAACAATACCTATTATAAGATCGTATAAAGCATGACATTGATGTTACTAGTAAAACTAGCCGCTCTTATTCGACACAGAGATTCTCGCGAGGTATGTACATATTAAATAAGATGTGTCTATTTTTCATCAAATGGTTATGTTACGAATTTCAATTTTGGAGTTTATGTAATTAATCTTTTAGTATGCCTTCGTTGAAACAAGAAGAGGGGATCATCGTATGTTTGGTGGTGCGGACATATTTTATATTTGGAATCCTCGAGTATACGTGAAGAGTGAATATAGTCTGTCTCAAATTTCAATGGTATCTGGACAAGGAACCTCACGGTATACATACATCGGAGCGGGTTGGATGGTATTTATAATTTCTGTGAAATTTCAAACACAGTTATTATGTAACCCCTAATTATTTTTTGGTTAACATAAACATATCAGGTATCCCCGGATAAACTAACTGGCATGTTTGGTGCGACAAGATTTCTTATAAGACATACGATAATAAATTTGTTTGAATTATCACTCAATATCCGTGTCTTATATAATATGCCAATGTTGTTAATCAATGAGTCTCTATTGTGATGAAATGTTGAATCAGAGTAATGGATATTTTAGAAAAAGAGGTTTTAACATAGTTAGTGACGGAATCGTACAAACAAGTGAACACATTGAAATTGGGGGATTTTTGCCTGAAGATTGGATAATGGATATTACTATATCTAAAGTAAGTAAAAATATTATATACCACAATTAACTTTAATAAACACATATATTACAGTTTTTCTTTATTTATATAAAATATTTTGTTTTAGGATGTATCAGGAAATTGGTGGTTGGTTAAAGATTCTGTTACTGTTGGATTGGCCTTGGCAAGTTGTTCCAAAATTATTAAATGGGGGCTGAACAAGCAGTTTTTGGCGGGGAAATAGGTAATTTCAACCGTAATAAAAAGCATACTTTTACAGAAATAGGTAACGGTAAATATGAAGATGAAGGAGAAGGCGAAGCGCTTCAATAAATTTTATACGAAATATTAAATATGTAGGTGGTCCGCCTGTCAAAATAGATGATTATGAAATGAACATAAATAAAGCTAATTGTTATAATGCTATGGTAGAGAGATCACATCCTCTTACCGGCGGTTTCTCGTTATATTATGGAGGTCCTGGAAAAAATGCAAATCGAGAATGTATTTAGTGATAGAAGAAGAATTATTTATATGTATCGAGTCACATAGAACAAGAATTATTTATTTTTATTCTTATAAAATAAAATTCGGTGTAGAATATGAATTAGTTGTAGACGTGAGAAGATGAACTATGAAGACTAATTGAATTAGTTCTTAACTGAGCTTTAATTTGCTTTGAACCTGGATAATTTATTTTCTTTTACTAGATCCAAAAATCGTTGATCCAATTTAAGAGATTTATTTATTCGCATAATTTATTTTGAATAATTACAATTTAAGAGATTGGTGAAATTAACCAATTTTTTGTAAATAAATGACATGAATATGGGTAAATAAATACAATAAATGACTTGATAGTATATTCTTTATATAAAGTGAGAAGGATGGTATTGACGGTTACAAATAGGGAGGGATCCAGGAATATAATATAGGTAGAACTAATTTTTGTTATTATGAAAAAGGTTGGTTGAATAAAATTTGATTAAAATCAATAGTGTTAAAAATGTTTTTTATGTTTTAACCTAAAGTTACTTGGGCTTTAGCCCATATTGCTTTCACTAGAGCTGTCAAATATATCCTTTTTCCGTTATTTGTCCATCATCCGCCCATTGAATACTCGTCCATTACACGCCCATTTAAGTTAATGGATAAACTATCCTTACCCATTAATGACCTGTTTGTAAATGGGTGAACCATGAACCCGCCCGTTAAGCAATAATTGATGTTTAAGTGTTTTTAGGGATTCAAATTACTATTCTCATTTTTAGATGCTAATTGATGTTTTGGTTTATATGGTTATTATAATATTTTGTTTTGAAACTTCATTAGGCTATTTATTTGATTTTTTACAAAACAAGTTGATAATATAAACAAAGTGAAATCGAGTCATTTTGTGACAAATATTACTGTAAAACAAAATTTATGGACTTGTTGTTTTGGTGTAAACAATACAAATTTATTGCTAGAAAGATTAATCTAGATATAAAATTTATTTTTATTTTTATTTTAATTATGTAAAATGTATTATCAATTTTAATTTTTTTTAAATACATATAAAAGTTTTTACCAAATGTTTAATATAATATAAAAATGGGTTTTTTTAGCGAAAACCACCCGCCCAATAGGGCAATTTGAGACAAACCACCCCTCCAACATTTTTTTTAAAATAACCACCCCTTAATTGCAAGTCTACTCAATCGTGACACCCCTCGCACTGTTCCGACGTTGACTCCGTTAAACAGGTCGTTGACGCGTCTGAATTTCAATTAAATGTCTAATAAATCTTAATTTAATTAATTAATTTAATTAATGACAAATCTAATCGACAAATCAGAAACCCTAATCACATCTACCCTTCTCAAGCTTCGCCATCGCCGACTACAACAAACTGTCGCCCTAGCCAGCACTCCGACATCTCCTTCCGCCGCTTCATCTTCCACCACTGCTAAAACATCATCCACAACAGCTAAATACTGAAACGCCACATCCTCCGACTCATCCCAACGCAAAGCCTCCTCCACTTTTCACTTCAAGATCAACGCCTCCACCTCCTCCATCCGCCGTTTCAACTCCTCACCATCCCTCTTCGACACTCCAACAGTGGTATTCGACGATTGATTGTCCAAATTAGTGCCGCTTACAGTCCCATCGCCGTCGCCAGCGTCCCCATTACTCGTCAAATTCATCGTGCAATCGGTAAATAAAAGAACCGGCAGAACAAGCCACCCCTCCAACTGTTCTGATCTTTAGATGCTGCAATGCGAAAGTCAGGTTAGAAATTAAAGGTGCTCCTCCATCCGCCTCACAGGACATTCGTTCAATTAGGTTAGAACAAGTCAATGACCTTTAATTTAATTAATTAAATTAAATTATTAGACATTTAATTAAGGTGAATTAATTTAATTAAGATTTATTAGACATTTAATTGAAATTCAGACGAGTCAACGACCTGTTTAACGGAGTCAATGTCGGAACAGTGCGAGGGGTGTCACGATTGAGTAGACTTGCAATTAAGGGGTGGTTATTTTAAAAAAAAAGTTGGAGAAGTGGTTTGTCTCAAATTGCCCTATTGGGCGGGTGGTTTTCGCTAAAAAACCCTATAAAAATTCATGGCATGTCAAATTTGTAAATAACTATAAGAGATTAATTTGATTAAATTCAATTAATAAGCTTAATAAGTTGATAAATAAATTATGAATTAAATAAAAGTAAATGGATAGATGGATAATAGAGTTAAGAGTGCTTAAATGGATATTTTGGTACAGACAGTAACGGATAATAAGATGTAAACGGGTATTAACGGATAATAGGGTGTAAACGGGTATAAATAGATAAACGGCTAACAGATAAATAGATATAAACTATTAAACTCTCATTCGTTTATTATCCGCCCATTTAACCTGTTTAACCAGATTGATATAATGGATAAAATAACCATTAACCCTCTACCCGTTTATAATATGCCCGTTATCCGCCCTCCTGCCCATTTTGACACATCTAGCTTTCACATAGATCCGTTACTTGTTACAAAATAAAACCACATTTCATATTCTTATTATACCCTAATTATTTTGATGTTACTAACTATACTACTAGTCATTTTTTAACAATATATCAGTTTATGAATTACCATTTACAAGCACATATTTTAATGTGCATTTTTACAAGTTTTTATAAAGAATTATTAAGAATGGCCTAACTGGATGAACTGGTGTGTAGACAGTAGTTCTTAGTTCTTATCAAATACTATCAATTGCACATAGCACACCAGAGCTGATCAAATGACTTACAAACACATAATACGTCAACACAGGGACAACTGACAAGGTCCACAAATGCATGGCTCTGTCACACATCGATGCATAACACGAACTTTGAGAAGGATAATACTGAAACACAAGAGGCTAGACCATTTTGTATACCTTTGTTGGACCGCAGGACATCATCTCAACAGTTGATTTCTAATCATTCAATGGTTATTATTGATAATCGTCATTTCTCAACCGCATGTGTATTTTGCATATTTAACTACCTATTTAAATTAAAATGGTTGAGATCAAAATCGGAATAATCAAAATCAGCGGTTGAGATCACGTCCTCCTGTCTTACAAAACTTATGTGTTCCTCTCGAACCTAACTCGGTCAACATATCTGTAGGTATTTTGTATGATTAAATTAAAAGGAATTAAGACCGGTTTTATTAAGAAATGCCGAATCCTATTTTGGAAAGACCGATTAGTTAAAAAACATAATTATCCGGTTTACAAGAAGCGGACTAGTTGTAAAGCAATTCGATTCATCCCTGACTTCGACGTGGATCCATGTCAACTGCCTACTCAACAAATAAAGGTATCCGGTCTTACCAAATGATAACTATGCAAATATGCAAGTATTTTTACACTTCTTGCGCTTAATTCTTGTTTGTTCTCGATTATTTTGTAAGGAATTCGATACTGTTTGTTAGTACGGAGTTATCAAGATTAAAAGGAAGCAAAAAATGGAGCAAAAGAAGAAAGAACCATTCATCGGAAGTCTGCTCGATCGAGCAAAGGGATAAGAGGGTCGAACATGGCATTTAGGGAGCCGGTCAACACGGCTTGACCATCGAAAAGTTACTCGCCCGTGCAAGAATCCCAAACCAAAGTTGTTCGTCCGAGCATAGTCACAAATTTGATACATAAAAAGTCAGAGATGTTTTGCTTGGTCGTGGAACATCTTGCTCGACCGAGTAGTGTATGTAGCGGACTGCACTGCCGAGGAAACCATGCTAGATCGAGGAGTTGACAGGGCACTTACAAGCTTGCTCGGCCGAGCATAATGTTGCTTGTCCGAGCAAAATAATGCCCAAATATTCTTGCTCGGCTGAGATCTTCTATTGCAAGGTCGAGGACTTCGAAGATTCGAGAGTATAGAAACTTTTTGCTTCTTTTTTGAAAGAAAAATCTTGATTTTGGAGCTCAAACATCAAACCCTAGAATTTTGAATTTGGAAGATCAACTGAAATTGAAGCCAATCAAGACTTTAGAAGTGAAGATTAAGCATCAACCATCTCCAATTATTCTAGTTTGCCATGAGTATTCTTAATTTCCTTTACTTTGTGTTTTGTATTTCAACATGTCTATTAGTGAGTAGTGACTTGATTGGGAATCCAATGGATCCCTAGGCATTATGCATGTGAAATGATGATGATTTAATGATATATGAATTTACTTTTCGTTGAATTACTTGTAATGGCTTCTTTAACAAATTGTTGCATGTTAAGTGTTTGATAAAATGATTAAATGTGATTAGCTTCGCTAATCAATTGGTGTTTATTTGGTTAGCAAGCCTTTACATGAAAATCTACACTAGTACTTGCAATTAATATAAATTTTGATTGATATTAAATTATTTATTTTATATTAGTATAAAAATTTAGCTTAGCTTAGTTTATTTTATTTTATTAATATTTTTTATTTAATAATATAATATGCAGTTTATTTATATGAATGATGTGATTAGATTAGAAATTAATTAATTAAATTAAAATTTATTTGACATTTAATTAAAATTCAGATGAGTCAACGGCGAGTTTAACGACAGTCAACGCCGGAACAGTGCAAGGAGTGTCATGATTGGGTACCGTTACAATTAAGGGGTGGTTATTTTAAAAAAAAAGTTGGAGGGGTGGTTTGTCTCAAATTGCCCTATTGGGCGGGTGGTTTTCGCTAAAAAACTCTTTAAAAATTTGTATTGTGTCTCTTTACTAAGCAATAGGTTGAACAATGTACATTTTTGATCAACTATACTTTTCATTAATCAAAACACACAAAAATGCAAGTAAATAATTATTTTTGAAGTAAATGAGTTATTAGCTTCATAAATCAAATTTTCAACTAAATTTGTGTTTTTAATAATCAATAAATTCTGAAAGAAAAACAAAACAAATATCAACGGTTTATAACAGCGCTTATCATGCTTAAGCGCTGTTGTAAATAATATATGACAGCGCTTAAACATGATAAGCGCTGTTGAAAGTTTTTTAATTCGATTTCCTTAAAAAAAACTCTTTAACAGCGTTTATATATTTTAAGCGCTGTTAAAAAAGAAGTGACGTGATTGGTCGACTAAGTTTCGCGCAGATTTTAATCCCAATCGTTACTTAAAATAATCTAACAGCCCACATTCGATGTTTAAAATTTCGGAATTTTTAATTACGCGCTTAAACTTCCCGCTACAATCTTTCTATATATATCAAAATGTACATTGATAAACGCTTCGAGTATGATAAACTCTTTATTTTAGTTCTTCACCGATTCGAGTAAAGATAAACGCTTTATTTTAGTTCTTCACCGATTCGAGTAAAGATAAACGCTTTATTTTAGTTCACTATTATTTTCCTGCAGATTTGTCGAATTTTGTGATAATGTCGAGGGTAATGTGACAAATTCAAGACGAGCAATGAGACAAATTCAGCACGAAGGCTAGGGTTTTGGTCCATAATTTTTTATTTGAATTACGCTGTAAAATCGATTTAAATTTCATTGTAAAATTCACTGTAAAAGAAAGAAATTCTTAATAATATTTATTGCAAAATATTTAACAGCACTTCTATTTGAACGCTGCAAAAGAAATAAATTCTTAATAATATCGATTTAATTTTTTTTAAATAATCAAAATTTTACAGCGCTAAAATAAGAAAAACGCTGTAAAAGTATTTAACATACAACAGCGCGTAAATATAAAAAAGCACTGTTGTATGTTTTATATTTTTATTACTTTTATTTTCTAATTATTTAAATTTTTAATTATACAACAACGCTTATTTGTTTAAGCGCTGTCAATAATTGTCATTTAAAAAACGCTTATTTATTGTTAAGCGCTGTTAAAAACGTTAATAAACAACAGCGCTTTTTTTTAAAAAACGTCGTAATAAATCCATGATTTACAACAGCACTCGTTTCAACAGCGCTTCAAGAAGCGCTGTTAAAGGGCAAAAAAAGCGCTGTTATAAACATAATCTGTAGTAGTGTAGGATTGGAGTGCATCAAAATCTAGTTTAATAAACTTCACACAACGAAATTTGCATGTCATTTCATCATCTCTTTACTTGTTTGATCCTAGGAGTGACATATATATCCTTAATCTCTTTGTTAGATTGCATTTAATCTCTATCCAAAACCTTTTCTTTAAGTAAGACATAGTGGTCTAGACTAGCTTAAAAACCCAAACATCATCCCTTGGGTTCGACCCTAGGTTCCCTAGGTTTATAAATTTGTTTGTGCTTGATTTAGATTTGTACTTCATTTGAATACTTAACTAAAACCAGTCTCATTCGAATCAAAATCGCAGCGCTGCCCCTTCGTTCTCTCATATCTCTTTAATCGAATCTCACTATGCCAGAAAAACTCCTTACGGGAAAGAACCCAAATAGTTGCGTAACTATGATATTAGTTGCACCATGACTTATGTGACGTACAGTCTGTCGCGTAAGGTAAGTCGCGTAACAATTATATGGCTAACACAAATTAAGTTAGTCGCGTATATTCTGAATTTTTTGCGATATAACATAAAGTTGTCGCATAACTATGAGTCATGTAAGACAACCCACAATTTTTTTGTTTGTCGCATAGAGTATGAAGCGTGACTACAAAAGTGAAATTTTGATTGTCGCATTTACTTTGTATTGTGACTATGAATGTCACAATGTGGTAGTCGCATAAAAAGTGTTGTGACTTCATACGTTAATTGCTCAGTGTGGAACTGTTTTGGGTCCTGCGGTGGTTTGAAATCTTTTTGACTTTTGTTAGGTTCATATGCCTCAATTTTTAGGGTTGCTAGAGACTAAGCTTAGTAGTACAAAATGGTGTTTTGCGTATAAAGTTGGTTTTTAAAATTATTTCTCGGTGGATGGCAGTGATAGATCTGAAGGGGTTGCTTTTTTGTGGAAAGAAGGTATGTAAGTATCAGTGTTCACTTACCCCACTTACCTGTTGATGTTGTTATTAGTAGTATACAGACCTTTCGGTTTGCACTGTTCTACAACCAACCCTTTGCACATCTTTGTTATAAAAGTTGGGAGTTGTTAAATATAGGGTTTTTTGCCAAAAACCACCTGTCCAATAGGGCAATTTGAACAAAACTACCCCTCCAACTTTAAAAAAATAATCACCCATGAATTCAAATTTTATTTAGTGAAGCAACCCCGTCACTGTTCCGTTAACTATTCCATTAAAATTAAATGTTGACTTAGTTGACCATCATTAATTCATAATTATATAAATAAATAATCCCTAATTACATTTAAAATTAAATTTAACCTTAAATTAAATTACTTACTAAACAAAACTAATCAAAACCATAATTATAAATTTAAATCCTAATTAATCATTCAATTGACCCTTAAAAATAAATTAACCTTTGAACTAAACCAATCTTTAAATTAAATTAACCTTAATCTAAATTAACCGTTAAACTAAATGTAACCCCAACCTAAACTAACCCCAAATTATAATTATATAGTTAGATAATCCTATTTAATTATACATTTTTTCTTAATATAAAATTATTCTTGAACAAAAGCTTCTAAACCAAAATAACCCCAAACTATAATTATAAATTAAATAATCTAAATTAGGATTATTTATATATATAATTTTGATTTTGGTTGGTTTTGTTTAAAAGTTAATTCAGTGGAAGGGTTAATTTTATTTAAGGGTTAATTTAGTTTAGGTTTAATTTAGTTGATTGAATTATTTAGTTTTAGTTTAATTTTAAAGGCCAATTTAATAATTAATTAGGATTATTTAACTATATAATTATGTTTTGGGTTAATTTTATTCTAGGGATTAATTTATTTTAAGGGATAATTAAATTTTAAGGGTTAATAAGGTGATATTTATCCATTTAATTATGGGTTAATGAGGGTCAATTGAGTCAACAGTTAAATTTAACGGAATAGTGACGGGGTGGCTACACTAAACAAAATTCCAGTTGAAGGGTGGGTATTTTTTTAAAGTTGGAGAGGTGGTTTTCTTCAAATTGACCTATTGGGCGGGTGGTTTTTTGTAAAAAGCCCTTAAAAATATTATCTCTGAATTATCAATATTCATGGGTGGATTAAGAGATTGCCCTCAGCACATCGTTCGGAGGTAAATAAGATTGCCTATAGAAGGGTGAATGAGATGAAAACTTTCAAGATGCTATAAAAGAATGTAGGCGGGGGATCTAGGTTCAACAGGTCACAGTATACGTATTCAAATAAGAGTAGTCAAGAAGGAATTTAAAGCTAGACTTGATAGAATGTTTCTTGATGATCAGTGAAAATTGACGTTTCCACATGATCAGGTTAGACATCTGTTTGCGCATACTTTGGTTCACTAGCCCATTCATTTACTCTTTTAATCTCAAATGTTTATCAAAAAGCATCAATTTTATTTTGAGCCAATGCAGATTAGAGAATGCAAGTTTCTCTATGGTGGATTCCGGGGGCATGATATGTCTTTTTAGGATAAATTAACTTTTGGATTAATTATAGATGTCTATATGTATAATAGGTCATATTCCATTGTACCACCTTTATATTGTAATATTGCATTCGTCCACCTGTATAGCGTTTGCCGTTACCAAACAACCACTTATCACTGTTCCATCAAAAATTCTGTTAAGTATATTAACTTTTAATATTATGATAATATTTTTATTACAATACACCACCAATATAATAAATGAATTTTCACTTCACCCTTCTGTAATCACTTCCGTTACCATTTAACCACCTCTCCGTTATCAAAGGTGGTTGTTTGGTAGCGGCAATAATTATAAAGGTGGTCGAATGCAACATTACAATATAAGGGTGGGACAGTAGAATATGGCTTATGTAGGTGGTCATCTGTAATTAACCTTAACCTTTCTCCAAAACGAGTTAACAAGCTGGAATATTAAGTTATTCATCATAAATCGTCTACTAGGTAGAAAAGTAATAATATTCATACCTTGTTATCAAAGAGGGGGTTCCAATTTCTTATGAATACTGCAACATATTATTTGCGGATATTTTCACCTCATCTCTCAATATTTTTATAGTCGATTTTCATGATGTTATGAATTACATTCAGAAGATAGTTACGGAGGAGCAGAAGAATAACTCATTGATGAAATACAATTGAGGATGTGAAGCTATCTTTATTTCAACTACATCCAGAGAAGGCTCTAGGTGTATGACGAGCACGTCGTTGAATGCTGCAAATTTATCCCGGCTCTCCTACTAGTATAGTCTTGGTAAGCTGGGGTCGAATCCACAGGGAACGGTGAGAATTCTCCTTTCAACTACAAACTAAGATTGGGGTTGTGAGTGAAAACAATTAAAAGAAAAGAAAACTGTTGCGCAAGTACAACTGGCGCACACACAGACAGCAAGTATAAAAGATGTAAATAAATATGCAAGAGATGAGCTCGGTTCAGATTCTTCACTATGAATTTCTATGTTTATCCTCGGTCACTAAAGATACATGATATACTGTTCACGTAGGTTAAGGTCCTGTCACAGCTTAATAACCTACACATACATTCCGGTCAAAGTCCGTATGATATTATTACTCAACCTAGTCTAGTCAATAACGAATCCGGTCAAGGTAGCTATTGCCTATTCTAGTGTTACTCCTATCATTCACAGTCACGTACTTCTGATAGTTTAACTATAGATAATAGATTCTACAACTAAGTCTGCGGTGCAAGGCTTCGCTTAATTGTCTAACCTAATTATCATGCAATTGAGTTCGGAATAATAATACTAAACTTATCATGCAAATTAAGAACAAGACCTCAAAACATATATTCATAGATTCAAATCCAAACCGAGTTCAGTGAGTTTAGCTACTCATACTGAATGAATACATCTCAAGAATAATTATATGACAACTAAATAACAAGACAAATCTGATGTGGTGCGTCGGCAGGCTCGCGTGACAGCTCGCGCGCACAATCTCGCCGGAATTCTGCTCTTCTCTGTCTGCGCCGTGTCCAGCTCTCTAAGTACGCACACTTGTGATTTCCATGAAGCTTTGTATTTATAGTCTTGCCTCCTAGGGTTTCCACGAATATTTAGGCAAGAATATCTGTAGGAAATCTTCTTTATCTCTAAAAATCAGCTTAGGAAATATGTAATCTCCAAAAACCGAACTTAGAAATATTCTTCGCGCGTGATGACGTCATCGCTCCGGATATCTCGCTGTCTGCTGACGTCACCGTTTTGCTGTCTTCTGCGCGACCCACACTCGCGCGCCATACTGCTCGCGCGCTAGTGGTCTCCTTCGTCCTTTGTTGTCAAGTTGTTGTCTTTTGCTCTGAATTTCAGCCTTCTTGTTGCGTTTTTGTTCTAACTCTTCTTTCAAACCTGAGATACAAAACTACACCAAAAGCGTAATCTTATACTGAAATAAGTTAGAATATAAGCAATGTAAAGGACTTAAAGTAGCATACAACTGTGCTCTATCAGTGTAGATGGTTTTCTACTATGTTCTTTCAAAATGTTGGGACTCTGTCAAAGTTGATATCTCCAATGAAGTTCTTCAGTTTGTCAGCAATGAGATTTTGGACTATGCTAATAATTTGTCTCTATTAGTGCTTATTGTAAAAAAACTACTTACAAAATGAAATAGTTCAAATCAGTTAGTTTAAATGGAGTTCTAGTTAAAGTTATTTCAAAGTTTTGGGTTAAAAGACTTCAAATGATATTATCTCATATTAGTTCTCTTTATCAGAGTGCATTCTTGAGAGGTAGCTTAATCATAGATAATATTATTGTTGCCCATGATTTATCTCATTTTATAAGCACTAGAAAATCTTAAAAGGTGGGGTATGCAGCATTAAAACTCTATATGTTCAAAGCTTATGATAGATTAGATAGAGCTTCAATGAAAAGGTGCTATTAAATTTTGGTTTTCATCATGTATGTGTGAAAATCATACGTGAAAAGTGTCAAATAAGGTCAAGATAAATGGTGTAAGTGAGGACTTAGGCAAGGTGACCCCATATCACCTTGGTTTTCATCCTTTGCATGGAATGGCTACACTATACATTAGAGTAAGAAAGAAATCATTTTTACTTATCCGATATCAAGGTTAATGTTGCTATGCCTGAAAAATTTATTCATATTTTGCAGATGACTGTTTACTTTATTTAAGCAACGGATATGGTTGCTCATAGAATCAGGTAAATTTTAAGATTATATGAATCTTGTTCAGGTCAAAAAGTAAACTATGATAAATCAGATATATATTTTAGTAAGAATATGTATCAAGAGGAGGCTATCACAGATCCTAGGAGTTAGATGCATTCATAGAATTTAAAATATTTGGGGATATCGTTTCTTGTTGGAAGGAAACGATCAGAAACTTTTGTAACTCTTGCAAAAAAATGTCAAAAAGGATATACAATTAACGTTCTAAATAATTGTAAGTAGGTGGAAAGGAGATTGTAATTAGTGAAGAATTAATGGCGATGTCATTGTATCCTATGTCATGTTATCTTATTCCTAATAAAATAGTTAATAAATTCCATCGATGAAAGCTTTCTAGTGGTATCATTCTGCAGACGCACGAAATATCACTTGGTTTCAATGGTCTACTATGCAAGAAGCCAAGGTAAATGGAGGATTTGAAAGTTATTAATTATGCGCTTATGGCGAAATAACTTTGACGTGTGTTTCTTCTGAATCCTAACTCCTTGATCGCTCAACTGTTGAAAGCAAAGTACTTTTAGCAAACATCGCTACTTACTGCCACTAAAACTTATAGACGTTCCCCTTTTTGGCATGGTTTTTTGGAAAGTTCTTCAAGTTATGAAATATTTTATTCACATTTGTGTCAATTTTGGTGTTGTTCTTTGAATAGACAGTTCAAATGGAGTGTTCGAAGTGAAGTGAACATATCAGTATTTCAAGGATTAAATATATGATAGGTATACTCGTAATAATTTTCATAAAGGCCAGACTTCTGATTGCCTATCTGTTTAAAGGTTTTGGAAGGTGTTTTGGAAAATGCATGTTCCTCAAAAATAAAAAAAATTGGGAGGAAGATTTATTATAACGACATTTGAACTTGACATAATTTAGTTTCCAGACATTGCCAGATTGATTCTAAATGTTGCGTTTGTGGTTGTTTTGCTGAAAACTACCTTCATAATTGGAAGTTTTTCATGGTACCACCCTTATAATGTGATATTACAGTAAATCACCTATTTTACTAAATCTGTTATCAGTTAATGAGCGCCTTTTTCATGGCTCTGGTTTTTTAAGTGTCCGCTACGTTTGCAAGTCAGTCTTCTTCCGGGCCTTAGTTGGTTACAGGGAGTTTTTTGAGTTGATCAAAGTTCTTTTGATTAGACTCTGTTAAGTGATATTACTCACCATTCCGGGTGATGCTACTTTTCAGCTAGTACAACGTACTGGACTGTGCTGATATATTTCAACCTTTCTGGATCAGCCTTTGAGGTTACCTTTTTAAAGATTCACGCTCATATCCCTTTATTATCAATGAAATTTTGGAGATCCTGTATTTCGGAATGGTTCTTCCGTCTAGTGCTCACCATCTCGTACTTCTGTCAGTTTTGTTCACCTATTCTTTGTACTGAGGCAAAGTATCTCGTCCACGCTATGGTTAGACTAATTTTTTTGTGTTCGAGGTCTCCATTCGCTAGTCGATTGGGATTAAGTCCTCTTATGTACTATCTTAGTCTTTGTACTCATTCAATTAAAAAAAAAGCTCTCTCACTTTATCATTCAGAAACAAGTTCTCAAATTGCTTGCTAAACATGCTATTAGATTTGTTTTATTTTCGATTTTCAAAAGCTAAAATCTCCTGAAATTCGTAACATAGATTATAATCAAGAGAGATAAAACGTTTTTATAAGACACATATAATTAATCTCAACCGTTGATTTAATTAATCATACGATCGATATTAAAATTCATTTTTAATTAAATACGACGGTTAAATTAATAAAAAACACGAACACCACTATAATCAACTTTTGAAATTAGGTTCTAACGAAACATTGGCTGCCGTAGTAAAATGAGTTTTATATACAATTATAATGAGCGGAAGGGCATGAGGATGCAGTTGTCCAGGCACGTGCCGTTCTCTTCTGTGTTAAACATTCTTCAGCAGACGAGACGACGGACAGTCGGACTCTAAATCATCAGCATAAACAACACACCAACCACGCGATGAATATGACGAATACGATGATGTTTCTCCATGGCCATGAATCATCTCTACTCATCGCCATCCTTTTAATCATCTTATCAATCACAATCCTCACCAAGAAGATTCCATCAAAAACCAACTTCACTGAATCCTCTTCATCAATCAAAACCCATCGCCAGTTGATTACGATCCAATCATCCTCAACTGGCGACTTCGACCTCCTTCCCTCCGACGTATTCCTCCTCATCGTCAAGTTTCTAGGCCCCAAGGACGCTGCTAGACTCTCCGCAGTCTGTAAGTCATGGAACTACCTCCTTTCCGATAATCGCTTATGGATTTACTTCCTACAGGGTCTCAAGGATCAACCTTGGGATTCCATCTTCTTCGCCGAGACCCACTTGCGTTGCCGTTCTCTCCCTCCACTGTAAGTAATTCCAATCACACTTTTTTTATCAAAAGCAGTCCCTTTGTTAATCTGTATATTGTTAGTTCTCATTTTGGTGGATTGAAACAGCCACGGTGTGCCTCAGCTCTCTTTTAAGCAGATTTTCGGCCAGAGGGTACGCGTGCCCGGAGCTGTTCTCATTGACGGTATCTTTTCTCCATGGGACATGTGATTTTGTATTGGATTTTATATATCTTTGCACAGTTTTTGTAGTAAACCAAATCCGTAACGTTACAGTAATGTGATGCTGAATTGTATGTTTTGATGATAATTACTAATGAGTAATATGGTATACAATTTAATAAGGGGGATCCGGATATTGTAAATTTGGTTGGAGTAAGTATGCCTCTCCATCAGGCAGGTCGGCAACTTTCATGGTGAGTTGTCTGTTTAAATTGTGGAGACGTACTGATTCTAGAGCATATATGTTATCTTTCCTGGTCAATGAGTTGACGGAGGTGTGGTTTTTAACCAGGAATTTGGCAACATTGAATCTCCAATGTATTCCGGGCTTCGACACTTCTACACAACCATCTTCTGCAGGTAATTTTTATTCTCAATGGATGAGAATGAAATTGTATATGCGATCAGCATGATATAATTTTTTCATCATATAATTTAAGTATACATGAAGTTCCTTTTACTAGTAGTAGATAGTAGTTTGGTGCTAGGTTCCAAACAAGAAGTACAAGCATAAAGAAATAGCCTGTCGTGTACATCAAGCTAGCTAACGAATCCATGGTATTGTTAATTGATGTATGCAGAATGCAGGTGAAACCGTCTGCCAGCCAGTTGTCGTATCCATCCCGCTATGCCACTATGCTGGTTGGTTATTCTAAAAAGTTGTTTGCTAATTAATTAATGTGCCAAAGATTGCTTGTTCCTGGTTGGCTTGCTCTAACAATATCTGTTGTTCGAAAATATGTCTAATCATGTGGGTTGTTTTGAACATAAAGCATTGCATGTTCCTAACTGGATAATTCTTGTTTGATAATTTCATAATTCACGCTATGTTATTGAGGTACGGATTCTGCCAGGCATCAAGAAGACAGCTAAAAGAAGCTATTTACTCGACATTGTTTGACTTGAAGTGCCGGCTGTATGTGCTATTAATCAGGTGCTGTTTACTTTTTCAAACTTGAATATATTTTCAATGGTCAATAGTTTGTACCGCATTTACTGATTTAATTTTAATGGTTTATATGTGTTTGTTCCTTCTATTTTTGGAGTGCAGGCCACTCTAGCTTTATATGCTGCAAGACGAAGTTCAGGAATTGTTGTTAATATTGGATTCCATGCTACCTCAGTTGTTCCTAGTAAGCGAGACTGAAAATCCCGTTTTCCTTAAAGTTTTGTAGTTGATATCTTTTGACTTTAAGCCAGCGTTTTCTTGTATCCTATAAAATCCAGTACATACTGGTTTTCCGTTTATGATCAAATCAGCACGTGTTCATTTAAAACAATAATCATTCTCCATGACTCCATCTCATTTCCTAATTTGAGAATTGAAAATTGCAGTCATTTCTGTTTTCTGTGATGTTGTTCTCACTGTAACTTTGCTTGCTTTTGCAGTTTTACGCGGAAAAATCATGCGGAATGTTGGTGTTGAAATCATGGAAATTGGAGGCCTGAAACTTACAGGATATCTGAAGGAGCTTATGCAGCAGAATAATATAAACTGTGACTCGCTGTATACCGTTCGCACACTGAAGGAGGTAGTTATCTGACTTACACAGCTACTCGAGTTAAGTGTGTCATGCAGTATGTTTGAAGTGAACATTTTAAGCTTTTTCTCAGAGTCATATTGGTTACTGGTTGGGTTTGTGCTTTTCAACTGGCTGACTGTTTGTCTGTTGAGCGCATTACAGAAACTGTGTTATGTTGCTTTGGATTATAAAGCTGAACTCGTTAAAGACACACCAGCATCGTGTCAAATTGGTGCTGACACATGGTATACTCTTACCAAAGAGCGATTTCAAACAGGAGAGGTCCTTTTCCAACCTCGTCTCGCAAGAGAGTAAGTAAAGTTTATAAGCACCAATCATTCTTCTCTTTCCATTTTAAGGATTTGTCAAATGGTTGCGACGAACAGGAATTGCTTAGGGTTGCACCAGGCAGTAGCGTTATGCATTGAGCGATCCCATGCTGCATATCTGACGGACGATGATTGTTGGTTTAAGACCATTGTTTTGACAGGAGGAAGTGCTTGCTTTCCAGGACTAGCAGGCAATCATCTTTGCTTACTCAAAATGTGTCTTACGATAGCAAACATTGTTGCAGCATCTGGTTTTGAAACCTTAATATATTGGTCTTTGACAGAAAGGCTAGAAAAAGAGCTTAGGGATCTTCAACCATCCATATCTAATGGAATTAGAGTATTGCCTCCTCCATATGGTGCGGATTCTGCTTGGTATGGTGCCAAGCTGATAAGTAATGTAAGAAATCATTCCTTTCGTCCACTGCAGTTTACCATACATCAATATAGGTATTAATACCATTCACGTATCAGTTCCCAGTGTATACTCTCCACACTGAGTTCAATTAACGAGGGTTATCTTCAGTATATCTTACCAAAATGATAACTTAATGCTATTTGCAGGTGTACAGTTTTCTTAATTTGAATCTGGACAATTTTTCTAGAAATTTTGTGAACAAGTAATAGTTTTTAGTGCAGGGTTTTGATTATCTTAAAATATAAACTCAAGTAATTTCGGTGTATGCAGATGAGTACCTTTCCTAGTTCGTGGTGTAAAAACAAGCTGCAATCGCAACAGAAAACCAGAGGCAATCTTTTCTGGTAACATGACCTGGATATGAATTATACAATGTAAACCCCATATACACAGTACACTGAAAGTATATATCAACCCGCAGTTGTGGTGTGTGTGTGTAAGTTATATAGATTCTATGCCCGGACATTTTTAGTCTCTTCAATCACAGGCCATAAGGAATGCAGTACATAGAAGGGGCATTAAGTTTCCCTCTTTTCTTTGTTCTGCGTTTGTACAAAGCCTGATACCAGCTGACAAGTCTTACTAAGTGAACTTGTGCTACTTGTCACAAATTTTTGTACGATATTTGTTACACATTAATTTAGCAAATACTGTTTCAGAATAATAATTTAGTGCTAGTGTAGAAAGTAAACGACATACGATCATGGTAATCGAATTTGGTTCCTTTAACGCTTAGTATGGGCAGCTTACTTCAAGACGGGTGGAAATGTTTCACTATTTTAAAATTTAAGTGCAAGATATACTTACACATTACACGACCCTATGCTTTGTAACCTACTACTTACTGACTCAAGTAAACGTCTTGCGAGTTTCTCATCTGCAAATATTGACCTCATGCCAATTACTAGATTGGTCCTCTTACAAATCTCGTGTTCGTCTCGTAAACGATGCATGTTCAGCATCACAATGCAGTGGTGAACACAGACTGTCAGACTCTTTTGGTTCTGAAAGTGATAGAAATCGAAAGAAGAAACAAAGAAGACGCTAGGTCTCTGATGAAGCGTATTTATACGATCCATCAAAACACAAAATTCTATAATTTAATACATTTTTTCATGTATTATTTCACGTTTTGTGTGTGATTCATGCTATAGATGTGCAAGATTTATGTGGCACATTTGGATCTAATTCAAGACATTTTAGATGTAGAATCAAAGATGCAAGCAAAACACCAAGAAATCTGAATTTCTGGTTCCCCACGGAGGGTATTGAATTTATGGAAGCGGAGGGTATTGAATTTAGACCATTTTCACCCTCCACGGCAATAAATTCTTCATCCTAAGTGCCAGTTTCAAAAATTGCAAAATGCATTTATTTGCAACCTTCAAAATGGGACAAATAAATTATTTCGATCTACAAGAAATGAGGGGGGAATTTTATGTCATTTATGAGTAAAATGCATATAAATATGAGCAAAAAAGAACATAAAAAATGAGCCATCATTTGGCCATTATTTTGGCTTTCTTTTTACACACTTTCTACACCATTTTCAACCATTTTTGGAGCTCACTTGCAAGCTTGAAGATTCTGGATTTTTGAAGACAAATTTATCTCATTCTAAAGCCATAGTGACAACGGAAGAAGATAAAGAAGACCTCATCTTCATCATCAAAATTTGTGACACATTTCTCACTTACAAACTCTCTTTTTTATTGCAATTTATCATGAATTCTATGTGTAACTAAACTCACCCAATTTGGGGAGTTGTTTGTGAACATATGTTAAAGCCATAGTGAATTTTATTACAATTTTTTTGATGCAAATTACATGCTTAAATGTTTGTTTAGCGTAGCCTAGTGGTGAACTATATTAACATGTCTTGTATGATGCTTGTTTGATTTCATTCTAGTAAAGCCTTGCAGTGTAGCTATTGCGTTATTTATTCAAGCTATTATCATTTTTCTTGAGAACTTAGCAGTTAATAGAAGATAAGGATTTTATAGAATTATTTGCATATTATCTTAGCGGATGTATGTGTGTTGTGTCTCTAGCGGGAACAACTAAATAAATTCACAGGATTTTTACATGGTAATAATTATTTTTTGTTGCAAGCAACTCCTTGAATTGGTATTTTGATAATGTTATATTATTTTTACTTGACACTAAATCAATTTTTCATAACCCCTTTAGGAATTATTAGTAGAATAAAAAAAATACTCTTGACTTAAATTGCTCTATCTTGGGTTCGACCCTACTTGCCGCTTGCTAGCTTGTAGGAATTATTATAAATTTAAGTTTGAGGCACTCAACGACGCGCTCTTCATATTTTTCCATCAATCTCTGTCCTTTTTTATCCGTCCCAAATTCTGATCAAGTGCATCACCATCCAGACCTGCATTTCTCTAGCCAATATGACTCTGTTTGCTGCCTACTTTGCCTGGCATCAGGCATGTTATGTATCGTTACATGTTTCAAGTTTTGTGCTTGCAACTGTACCATCATGTTGGAACATGTACCTCAGTGGGTTGATGATGACAACACTCGACTAATATTTTAGTTGAGTGTGCAGGTACATGTACCTGACAGATACCAAAGAGGGACAAGAACCTATGTCGGACATAGAGGGTCTTGAACGAAACGAAGACGAAACCTAATCAATCAAGTAGCTGCGAAAATCTAGGAATATTTGTGGTGGCCGAATATCTTGAATATCTTGACCGAGTCAAAATATTGTTGGAATATTTGTGAATCAGGGACAAGAGCAGATTTGAAAGGTTGTTAGAGAAAATCAAGGAAGTTGTTAGAGGTCATGGACTTGACCTATATAAAGGGACATCTCCGCAGTATATTAAGTGGCTGGAAAATAGGAAGATTGGGCGAGATCAATCTTGAAGAAACCCAGAACAACTGAGATCGCTGAGATACTTGTGTTAGCCACATCCGGTGCATCAAGAACCTCAGATCATTGGAGGAGATCAAGTGGGCGATTTGGGAATCGTCGGAGGTGCTTGTCTCAGGGGAGTTTAGAGGGCATAACCTGACTATACTCACTAGGCTTCGAGTAACGTAGCTGCTGAAGAAACTCATCATCAGAGAAGACGAAGTCGAGGGTTCGGAACCTGAGGGACTTGTCTGGAGTCGCGATTGGTGGTCCGGGACCATCAGGTATATGTGACTTGGTTGTGATAGTTAGCAACACTAATGCATGTGTACGAATATTGCAGGTATTTGTACAGTCTATAGATTAATAAAAGTAATCTTTAGACGTATTTTCACTGCGTTTTATTTCTGAGGTACTTGAACCTGCAAACTTTGTTTAGGTCCCTAACAGTTCCTAGACCTCGGGACCCGGATCCAGTGCTGCACAACAATTTGCCGCGAGTACAAAAACGACGTAGTTTTGATGATATTTACTAGAACCCTAGGTAATTTTGAATGAACCCTTTACCAAAACTACGTACTTTTGTCTCGCAGCAAATAACTTTTGCTACATGTGATCTGAATCCCTAGACCTCGTGAAGTATACAACTAATCACACTCCTAACACATCAGATTTTGTTTAGAACAATTAATCTGCTGCTCTGATATTATAAAATCAAAATGTTATTTTTTTTACATTTCCCTTGTGTCATGGTATTGCAATATTTATGTTTTAAAACTCAATTTCTAATATTTGTAATAAAGAAATTCATATCCAATATATGTAAATAAGAATAGTTGGCAGGAAAGAGTTAAACGTGGGACAGTAGGACATCATCTCAATCGTTGATTTTTAATAATCTAATGGCTGAGATTGATAACCGTCATTCTCAACCGCCCGTATATTTTGCATATTCAACTACAAATTTAAATTAAAAACCAACTTAATCTCAACCGTCATATCAATCAAAATCAACGATTGAAATCGTGTCTTTCCGTCTTACAAAATTCACTTGTCCTCCTGGATGCTTGCTCTAGTTGGCATGCTACAATTAAAAATTCAAAAAATAAATAGGGTTTTCTTTATAGAGTAAAATTCAAAAAGGACATCTAAACATATGTGAGACCGTAGAAAATGATTTCGATCGTTGATTATTAATAATCCAACGGATGAAATTTTGTCATAAATAAGACTGTCAACTCAACCGTTAGAGTTTTTGCAAATTCAACCGTTAGAGTTTTTTAAAAATTCAACCGTTAAAATTATTTGGCATACTTATTTAGATTATGAAATTGTTTGTTGTCTGGTTAATTAGGATTGTAGTAGTTGATGTTTGCTAGTTCATAGATGATAGCTGAGATGTCTGTCTAGTGTGTGTATTTTAATATTGAAGCTAAATATTTTTATAGGAGATGAACATGTGAATTTTAGAGTGTTGCATGGTGGTAAGTTTTACAAGTGCAGTGAACAAAAAATGAAGTATCAGATGGGTGGGACTAAATTTATGAGAGGTATAGATCCAGATTTAGTGTCGAAGGTTGTTATGGAAGATATGTTTACCACCGACCTTGGTTTGTCGGACATTAAGGAAATGTGGTACTTAGTACCTGGTAAAACAATCCATAAAGGTCTACATTGCATTGAAACTGATTTAGACGCAATGGAAATGTTGAAAAATGTGGGAAAGGATAAGTGGTGTCATATATATGTTGTTCAAGGATCTGATCCATCTCCAGTAACATTAAGATCAGTAGAGCCATTAGATGAGGGGAATATATGGTTTTCAGTGGCAGACGATGTACGTCCTGATTAGTTCTTCGCTGCCTAAATCTCCGGAAATTGATAAGGATGGTGAAAATGAAACTGGTACTGGGGATGAATTGTTAGGTTCTGAAAGTTCTGACAATGATGAGAATTTTGTGCTAAGCGATGGTGAAGATGAAGATGATTATCATTTTGACTTAGCAACAGATGATGTGGCTACATGTGTTGGAGATGTTGGTGACAGTATAGGAGGAACTAGTAATGTGGGGAACAATGTAGGGGGATCTGATGAGGGGAATAATAATAGGGATAAGTGTTGAATCTGATGGAGATAGGATAGGAGATGTTGATGAAGGTTTTGTAGACTCAGATGGTTTCGATAGCTGTAATGATTCTGCTGATGAGGGGAATAAACTTAGAAAATTTAAGAAGTTTAATCCTACAGTAGATTTCAGTAGGAAATTGTATTTGAACGTGGAATGCTTTTTAGTTCTAGTGCTCTGTTAAGGAAGGCTTTACTGCAGCACGCTGTAGAATGTGGAGCAGATTACTACTTTCTCCATAATGACAAGAAGAAAGTTTCTGTTTTGTGTCCAGAAGGTGTGATTGTCCAATGATTCATGCGAGAAAGAAATGCAGTTGTGATGTTGTTAGATGTGGGTTCAAATTATTTGCTAGACGAGTTCAACCAGATGGTACCTTCCAAGTGAAAACGTTTGACCAGAACCATGAGTGTGGAAGGCAGCACAAGAATCAGAAAGTTACCTCAATATGGCTCGCTGATAAGTATCTAGAGGAATATAGAGTAGATCCTAGTTGGAAATTGAGTGCATTCATTGCTGCAGTACAAAGGGATCTCAAATTAGAAATATCATACAAACAAGCATGGAGAGCACGTTTGAAAGCAAATCTGAAACACAAGGGGACAGTAAACATGAGTATTCTAAAGTTTGGGATTATGCTAGTACAATCGGTAAATGGAATCCAGGAAGTTCAGCGTTTGTAAAGGTTTGCAATGAGATCCTGAGAAGCCTATTTTTGAGAGGCTTTATATTTGCTTGAATGCTTGTAAAGAAGGTTTTATGAGGGGATGTCGTCCAATTATAGGACTGGACGGCTGTCATTTGAAAGGGGCATTTACTGGACAGATCCTTGTTGCTGTTGGGCAAGATGGGAATAACTGCATTTATCCGATTGCATATGCAGTAGTTGAGGCAGAGAGAAAGGATTCTTGGGCTTGGTTTTTAGATATATTATTGAGAGACGTGGGAGACTGTAAACCTACGTTTATTTCTGATAGACAAAAGGTACGCTGAGTTTTTAGTCTGTATTTCATTTGTTAATGTTTTTGTTTGTCTGCTAACAGGTTATATAATTAATTCTTGTAGGGGTTGATCGAGGCATTAAATCAGCATGAAGTGGGTATTGAACGAACACGTGTTTGTGTCCGACACATGTATAACAACTTCAAGAAACAGTGGCCAGGGCAGTCTTTCAAAGAGGCAATATGGGCAGCTGCTCGATCATTCACAAAACATGAATTTGAGGAACATATGGATTATATAAAGAAGACTTGATGAAGGTGCATATGTGTATTTGATGAGCCAGGATCCCAGAACTTGGTCAAGGCATGGATTTGATACAACTACTAAGAGTGACATGTTATTAAACAACATTTGCGAGAGTTTTAACTCATATATCTTACCTGCTAGAGACAAGTCCGTTCTCACACTGGCAGAATGGATTCGACGTCAACTGATGCGACGGTTTGTGGCAAAGCGTGAAGCAATGAGGCACAACATCATAAATTTACTCCTAATGCTAGAAAATTGATTGAGAAAGCAAAAGCTGAAGGAATGCAGCGTTGTCAGGCTTTATGGGGAGGTGAAAAAACGTACGAGGTTACGCATTTTAGTTTGTCATATGTTGTCGACATTGGTAGAAGGACTTGTACGTGCCAAAAATGGAATTTGACTGGAATTCCATGTCCCCACGCAATGTGTGCGATTCTGAAGGACCGACTGAAGGTGGATGACTATGTTGATGACTGTTATTCTGTTGAGAAATACAGAAGGTCATATGATCAAGTGATTCATGCTATGCCTGGTCAGCATCAACTTGAGAAATCTGGTATGACACCCCCACTGCCACCCAAGTATGTCATCCAACCTGGACGTCCCAAGAAGAATTCTAAAAGGAGAGAACCCGGTGAAGAGCCACCTAGCAAGACAAAAAGAATAAGAATCTCCAAAAAGCGGCATTGTGCAAAATGCGGGCAGGAAGGACATTACAAGAACAACTGCAGTGAAGTGTCTCAGCAAAATGTTCGCGGGCAGCGGAGGAAGAACACAAAAAAGGTAAATCTATCCTAGTCATTTTCTTCATTGTCTATATCACTCATTGTCAATATTACATATAATCTGCGATAACATTTTATTGTTTTTACTTAATCAGAAGGCATCAGTACCAAATACATCAAATATTGAATCTGTTTCGACGACACAAGTGGACATATTACCAGAGACTACTGTGAATCAGGTTTTGTACAATTGTCATATATTTTAGTTATGATGAATGACATATAATCTGTGAGATATTTCTATTTGTGGCTTATTGTTAGTTTTGCGTTGTTTCTGTTGATAGTTTTGGGTGGAGGGTGTTTCTGTTCACTATCATTTGCAGGGTCTTTAATCTGTTCATAGTTTATGTTTTTGTGTCCTGATATATTCTTGTGCATGATATCACCATTTGATGCCAAAATATAATGGTGGGATGTTTGGCTTCATTTTGTAGGATATATTCTTGTGAATGATATCCCCATTTTCAGAGTGTTTCTGTTCACTGTCACTTATTGTATGGCTTCATTTTGTAGGATGTTTGCAGTCAAGCAAACCCTATAGTAACTGCACGTCCAGCTAAAATGCCAGACGCTGAAACTGTGCTCCGACGATCACCTAGACACAATGCTCATGTGACTCGGTCAACGGAGCATTCTGCAGCAACTGCACCTCCAGCCCCTGCACCTCTAGCCCCTTCAGCACTTCTAGCACGTAGGCGTTCACCAAGAACTACAAAAATTGCAACAACAGAACCAACAAAATCTAAAGGTTCAGATCTGAAAAAATCCAAGGCAAAAAAGGGAGTAGAAACAACCCGTGCAGCTGCCCCTTTCAAACGTCCACGCAAGGCATGGAAGTGAAGTTATGGTTTTTTGCAACCATGTAGAAAATTTGATTATGATTGTGTTGAACTTCTTTTGTTAAAGTCAGCAGTGAACTTCTTTTGTAAAAGTCAGCAGTGAACTTCTTTTGTAAAAGTCAGCAGTGAACTTCTTTTGTAAAAGTCAGCAGTGAACTTCTTTTGTAAAAGTCAGCAGTGAACTTCTTTTGTAAAAGTCAGCAGTGAACACGTTGTGTAACCCAGTTTGACTTTAGGTTTAACTGTCATGAAAAAATCTTTTTGTGTAAACCTTTTTGAGTTCAGGTTGCATAACTTGTGCAACTATATTTACATTTCATTTGTTACAACTGAAAGCTACACAGGAGTTCTGACGAGCACGTCGTTGAGTGCTGCAAATTTGTCCCGACTCTCCTTACTAGTATAGTATTGGCAAGCTGGGGTCGAATCCACAGGGAACGGTGGAAGTCTCTTTTCAATCTACAAACTAAGAATTGGGGTTGTGAGTAAAAAGTACGCAGAAAAGAAAAAGACTGATGCGCAAATACCACTGGCGCACAAACAGACAGCAAGTGAAAAAGACGTAAATAACTACGCAAGAGATGAGCTCGGTTCAGATTCTTCACTATGAATTCTATGTTTATCCTCGGTCACTAATGGTACATGATATAATTGTCCACGTAGATTAAGGTCCTGTCACAGCTTAATAACCTACACATACATTCCGGTCAAAGTCTGTATGATATTACTACTCAATCTAGTCTAGTCAATAACGAATCCGGTCAAGGTAGCTATTGCCTATTCTAGTGTTACTCCTATCATTCACAGTCACGTACTTCTGATAGTTTAACTATAGATAATAGATTCTACAACTAAGTCTGCGGTGCAAGGCTTCGCTTAATTGTCTAACCTAATTATCATACAATTGAGTGCGGAATAATAATACTAAACTTATCATGCAAATTAAGAACAAAACCTCAAAACATATAATTCATAGATCAAAATCCAAACCGAGTTCAGTGAGTTTAGCTACTCATGCTGATTGAATACATCTCAAGTATAATTAAATAACAACTAAATAACAAGACAAATCTGAAGTGGTGCGTCGGCAGGCTCGCGTCAGCTTGCGCGCACGGCCAACTCGAAATTCTGCTCTGAGCCGTCTGGTCCCTTTTGCGTGCATGCTTGTTATCTCCATAAATCTTTGTATTTATAGCCTTGCCTCCTAGGGTTTCCACGAATATTTAGGCAAGGATATCTGTAGGAAATCATCTATATCTCTAAAAATCAGCTTAGGAAATATTAAATCTCCAAAAACTGAACTTAGAAATATTCTTCGCGCGTGATGACATCATCGTCCCGAATATCTCGCTCTCTGCTGACGTCACCGTTTTGCTGTCTTCTGCGCGACCCTCACTCGCGCGCCATGTTGCTCGCGCGCCAGTGGCCTTTTTTCTGTTGTTGTTGCCTTGCTATCTTTTTGCCCGAGATTCAGCCTCCTTGTTGCGTTTTCGTTCTAACTCTTCTTTTAAGCCTGAAATACAAAACTACACCAAAAGCGTACAACTGCACTCTATCAAGTTCATATCAAACACAAATCGCTACACAGGAGTTCATATCAAACACAAACCCTGCTTGTTTTGTTGAATGAACATACAACTACTTTACAAATGGGCATAAATTACCCACTTCAGTACAATAACATTTGCTAAGATAAGAAATGTACATAAAACTAAGTGCTGTATAATTCCCTTCTTCATGTCAAGCTTCTTCACTCTTATGCGTAATTCAGCATTCTCAACTTCAACTTTTTTCTTATCAACTACCAGCTTCTTAATCACTTGTATAGCTCTTTCGTTAAATGGCTCGTCAATCCACATGAAAAAATTGCATCCTCTCTTTTCAATGCCATACAAGCTGCAACCCAAGAATCTCCTTCCGTAGTTATTTTCGGTACGCGCAACACATTCTTTCGCAAAATAACCACACCGACATTTTCTTTGACTAAAACTCATTGATGCGGAATTTGCAGAAGACATCCTGTCAACCAGAAAACAAGTTTCACGGATCTTCAGACAAAACCATTCAATTATTCAGATCCCATTTGACTAAACAAATAACCCAAAATTGAATACAACAAATATTCATATCTGAACTTATCCTTCAATGAAAACGAATTCGAATTTCTTATGCAAACAATTCAACTACATCGGACAAGACTCTATGCAAATAACGAATTCATAACATTCACGTTTGGGTAAAACAGATTCAATTTCGGACGAGATTCTGTTCCAAAAATTGAAAGAAACAAATTACGAACGAACGTTTAGAAATCCTACCGGACAAGATTTTCTTTCGATTTTGGTCTGAAATTGCGTGCTTCTATGGCCTACGTCGATCGATAGATGGTTAATACGAACGGATGAACTAGGGTTTTCATTTCGTTAAACTGAACTTAATTTTCTTATATAGTTAAATTCAATAAATATATTGAACAAGTGTATACACGCTCCAAACGGTAACAGTGACGATACAGTGCGTAGGTGGTTGATTGGAAACTTTACACTTTTTAAGGGTGGTGGAACGTATTATTACAATATAGGGGTGGTTTGGTGGAATATAGCACATTATACGGTGGTTATCCGTAATTAACCCTTTCATTTTTACCTTATCTTTCTAAACTCAAAAACCCAAAGCCACCACCGCCGCCGTCGAACCCAGAAACGCGCAATTTTCTGCTGACACGTAGATCTCAATGAAGGTATTTCTACTGTTCAATTTTCAGTTGATTTGGATAAGTATTAGTGAAGTAATTGTGCAGTAGAGTACCTAGATCTAGATCTGCCCCGCGCGTGACAGGACACGCACGCCAGAGTAAGTTGTTGCGTGATTTATTTGGTGCCTAGTATGTCAATCTGTGTTGACCAGTCCGAGAAGTTGGACTTTCATATCAAGTACCACATGTTCAGCAACTGTGAGGTATACCCGTCGGTTTTCGTGGACAAAAACTTCCTTCGTGAGATGGGACTCTACGAGGAAGTACATGCGGCATTTGCTGCAACCGGATGGGGAGCTTTATGGAGTTGTCTTCAGATACGGATGTGGAGGATGTATTGGAGTTCCTCGCGTCATATGAGGGGCTTGCGGATAAGATCAGGTACCGCCACAGGGGCGTATATTACGAGGCACGGCCATCACAGTTTGGAGCTGTGATGGTTTTGATGTGATGCCCGGTGCAACGGTTGATAAGCACACTTACCAAGAGGCATGGGATGATTGGACGGATGAGAGTAAGCCGTACGCGGGAGGAAGGAGTTTGGGGACCGAGCTCTTGACCCGAAGATGTTCTATCTTCAGAGGCTCGTCTCCCACTCTATACTCGGCCGTTACAATGGATCTCAGAGGCTGGGGCTTATGGATATGGAGATCCTCAAGGGTCTCTACTATGGGAAGAAGGTGCGCTACACGCGCTTGCTCACCAGCTATTGGGAAGTGGTGAGCATGAAGGGTCCGCTTTGATCACGCACTTCTTGCGTGGTCTGCACACGGAGCCATGGACAGACGAGCAGACCATCATTCGAGCTGAATTTCTGACGCGCCAGAAGATGCGCCTGTACAAGGGAATAAAGGTCCGCGGATGGAACCGCATGTAGAGCTATCGACGCGGACTGGAGAACATCCGAGCTGCGCCAGAGGTTTCTGCACCAGAGTGAGTCGCGCCTAGAAGGAGCAGGCGCAGGTCAGAGCGTGCGCGTGCAGAGTCTAGCGCACAAGGAAGCGGCGCGCCAGTGCCACCGTTTCAGGTCGATGAACGCTGGGTGTTTAACGCCCAGCGTGTAATGGAGTACATGGCGCCACAGGGTGCCAACTTGAACATGACTCCACCCAGAGGATGGCGCGCTGGAGACCCGATACCGAAAGGGTATGCGCTGCAGAGCGAAGATCCGATTGAAGAACTCACCCGGTCCTTTTCAACTTCTTTTTAAATGTTTTGTAATCTGTGTTATGAACTTTTGCGGCAATTGTCTGTATAACTTATCAGTTTTAAAACACATGTATTTTACTCGGTGCTTTGATTTTAATGGTGTTTTAAAATTAATCGGTGGTTGGCATTATTCTGAATGGTGTTACCCGTGCATTGATATTTGTTGCAAATTGTTTTTATATGCATGCATGCGTACTGTCTTCTTTACTACTTGTGCATAACGTGAGGACACGTTTTTGTTTAAGTGTGGGGGGTAGTACATCTATCTTAGGATTAGTGTAGTTTATGATTGGGACCATTCTAGGGAAGAATTAAGTTCCGGACCAGAAAAGTATTCAATTCAAAGGTTAAAGCTCTAAAGGCCGAGACAATAAAAAGAAGAAATTGTGCAACATATGTGTATCAAACTGTCCGAGAAAGCGAACACGACTAACCATACAATTGCAAGTCAAGAAGAATTCGGTGACCGGTGCTTAAAAAGGACTATCTCCCAATCATCCGAATTGGAATGCATTCCACAAGAGAGGTAAAACAAAGTTTGAATAAATTACAAGAATCAGTTTAGTATTGTATAGTCACAGTTGCGCAGGTTTCGTGAGTGGCGCAGACCATGTTGCGCAGTAAGTCCAGTAATCACGCGTACATTACACAAGAGGTAAGGAAGCCGGATTGTGCAGGGACGAACAAGAGTAAGTGTGGGGGATTTGATAGAGCACTTTTGTATGCTAATTTAGGTCCTTTACACTGCTTAGATTCTAACATATGTAGTATAAGATTACGCTTTTGGTGTAATTTTGTATCTCAAGTTTATCAAAAGAGTTAGAACAAAAGTGCAACAAGAAGGCTGAATCTCGGAACAAAAGACAACAAAGTTGACAAGAGCCAAAGATCAACGAGCGCGCGAGAGGTGTATCGCGCGAGTATGAGTCCCGCAGAGCAGAGCAAAACGATGACGTCAGCAATCAGCGACAAATCCGGAGCGATGATGTCATCACGCGCAAAGAATATTTCTAAGTTTGGATTTTGGAGATAAATATATTTCCAAGTCTGATTTTTAGAGATAAAGATGATTTTCAACATATTTTCTTGCCTAATTATTCGTGGAAAACCTAGAAGGCAAGAGTATAAATACAAAGCATGAAGAAAATCACAGATATGCGCAGAGAGAGGCGACTTGGAGCAAATTGGAAGAGAAAATCGCAGAGCTGCCGGCGCAAGACTGAGACGCGCAACTGTCGACGCGCAATCAGGCTATTGTGTCTTTACTTGTTGTTTTTCATGTAAATATTGAGATGAATATGTTCAGCATGTCTAGCTAACTTTTGAATTCAGTTTAGACTTTGACCTATGAATAATATGTTTTGAGGTTTTATTCTTAATGCATGACCTGTTTAGTATTATTACTCCGAGCATACTTGCATGATAACTAGTTTAGATAGTTAGGCGAAGCCTTTACCCGCAGACCTAATTATAGACTCTATTATCTAACGTTAAACTATCAGAGGTACGTTACAGTAAATGATAGAAGTAGCACTAGAATAGTTAATCACTACCTTTACCGGATTCGTGGTCAATTAGACTAGATTGGGTAGTAATATCATATTGACTTTTACCGGAATATATGTGTAAGTTATTAAGCCTTTACCGGACCTTAGCTTACGTGAACAATCAGTCATAGATCTTTAGAAAACCCGTGATAAACATAGAAGTTCATAGTGATAAGTCTAAGCTGAGCTCATCTCTAGTTTATTGTCTAACACTCGTATTTATTCTGTGCGCCAGTAGTACTCGCGCTTCTGTTTCTTTTACTTGTTCACTTACACTCACAAAACCCCAGTTTTAGTTGTAGATAAAAGACGACTTCTCACCATTCCCTGTGGATTCGACCCCTGACTTACCTAGACTATACTAAGGAGGAGAGGGATAAATTTGCAGCACTCAACGACGTGCTCGTCACTCTCATATAAAAGCCAAAGGATATGTAGAAATGGAGGAATCAATGTTGGTCTAGTGGTTAGGCACCCACTACCTGGGCCATCAGGTCTTAGGTTCGAGTCATGGGGTAGGAGTGAAATTCCTATAATCCCTTTTTAAAAAAATGAATTAAACCTAAACTTCTCATCCCTTCTCCTGTTCTTATCCTCTCTAAACCCTAACTTCTATTCTTCTATTTCTCATCATTACTGCATCTATTCCTCATCTACACTTTCATCTGTTACAGATATTCGTATCTGTATCAAGTACACTTTTCACTTCATCTACTTGAAAGAAACTTGGTCAGCTAATAGTCTGTTGTGGCTTTACCCATAGGCAGATAACTTGCAATCCAAATAGCTGAACAATTTAAAGCTTTGGGGGGTTGCATTGGAGTCAAATGTGCAGTGGTGGGTTGCTATTCAATATTTTTTATATATTTTATCCTCGCAACCTCAATATGGTGAACATTTTAAAATATAAGTGTATTTAAGTCTAATTATTAAATTAAGGAAGGGCATTGAGGACGTGAATTGTGGCTTCAAAAGAAACCATCAATTCCATCCTTTACTCTTTAAATATAGAATAGATTATTATCTCTTTAGCGTTTACAATGTTAAACTTAGTGATTTTCCACCATCCTTCGCTTAGTTTGCATTCATCTAAGTATCAAAAATCTTGAACTTTGATGACTATCTCATAATTGGATAGTTGTGGACCCTTACGTCTATTTTGCAGATTGTTGGAGGGATAAATAGGGATCAGCAGGTTGCTGCCCTTCAAAAAAAAGCCACACATTGTTGTAAGCTCAGTTCATCGTCGCTTATGAACAACCCGTTTAACTTGTAGCCCTCGGCCGCTAGAGACTTTGATAATCAAATTCTATACTGCTTTTATTCCCTACAGGTATATCATTCTACAATGACAGTTGTAACTTATCTTAGATTTGTAATTATCTTTTCCGTATAGGTTGCAACCCCGGGTCGCCTTGTTGACCATTTATCCACCACTAAAGGATTCAGTCTTCGCAACCTTAAATATTTGGTGAGTTCATCAATTCATGTCCTATTTTTAAATTTCTTTAGTTATGCTTTCTTAAACAGTGTGACGCTGAACCCCAAAGAACTATCAACATACTCACTGAAAGGTATTCTTGGCGCTCTATAGGTCTTGGATGAGGCAGACAAACTTCTTAGTCAAGAATTTCAAAAGTCGACTGATGAAATATTGGGTGTTATTCCACGAGAACGGATAACTTATTTATTTTCAGCTACCATGACCAAAAAGGTATACATTCTATTTGCTCCCTGGGCACACAGTGTGAATTATGATGATCAACGTTATTGTCACCGGATGTTTTAATCTCGTCAAAAAATGCTTTGTTTCACTTAAGTTCAGTTCAGTTCAGTTCACTTAAGATACTTAAGAGTCTTAGATTAATGGTGCTATCCAGTTGCTAGGACTTCCAATTTACCTTATAGACGTTTAGTTGTAATGGGTTGTATTGAGGGTAAAGGCTAGCCTCATTCATCATGTCAATAACAATCCTTTACTCTGTAAATTAATGCTAACTGTTGCTTACTCATGTCTTGATCCTCAAAGATAGAAGCTTCAGCAAAGTATTCTTCAGTTGAAACCCTCTGCAGAACAAAAGGTAACTCCCACTTCATATATATTTTACCTACTCCGTATTAAATATTATAATAAGCAGAATCTAGAATCTACTCATTAATAAATTTATATGTGCAGTCACTTGTTGAAAATGGTGTAGGCAAAGCTACTTTGCTGATCTGATTTTTATCTACACAATACATTGAATATCCTCTTTGGAATGGCACATTTGCACAAGTTAAAAATGTGCAAAGTAAAAATGTGCAAAGTAAAAATGTTATCTCTGCTAATGCAAAAGGTCGATATGTGATCAGCTTCTAATGAATTCAAGACGTTCGACACATGACAAAATGTGCTTTTGTTGAACAAGTCATGTTCCCTCTTAGTGGAAGAGGGTACATCTATCAAATCAAACTAAATTGCAATCCTGCTTGTTTGGTCAAAATGATATCATATTTTTATGTAATGGGGCTTATAATTTTGCAAATGTTAAAATTCACTTCTTTTCATCTACAGGATTGTCATCTTGTGTACATTCTGAACGAAATTTGTGGAAGCGGAGTACCTCCATGTTGTTCCCATATACCTGTGAAACAATTCGTCTCTTGGCTTTGATACTTGTAAATCTTAGTTTTCGAGCCATTTCCATCAGTGGACAAATGACCCAGGTAGTAATGTATATATATTTATATATGCGTATCTGTGTTTAAACCTTCATTTTTCCTTCGGGTCATTTTAATATCAGACCAAGAGGCTTGCAGCGCTGAACAAGTTCAAATCCTGAGAGTGTAAAATTTTAGTTGCTACTGATGTTGCGAGCAGGGGACTTGATATTCCATCAGTTATTAATTATGAAATCCTTTCAAACCCCAAGGTAAAGAATCTTGTCTAACGTTCCCGTTGAAAATGCCTACTTGTTTACAATTTGTTTATAGCAGATCAACAAATCCGTATAATTAATTCAAGCTAAAACTTCAACTAATGTTTTCATTTTGACAGTATATTTTGCGTTTTCTTAAAGTATTCAGTTTAACTGTTATCATAGAGTTGAAAAAACTGCTCAGGGAGGAAGATCCGGGCTTGCTATCTCGCTTGTTAACCAGTATGAAATGGACTGGTTTTTCCAGATTGAAATACTCACAGGTATGATCTAAGCACCTAGCACACGTATTAAACAATTATACATCAAAGCAAAAAGTTAATCTGTCATTTCTTTCGGGGATAAAGATACCGAAGTGTAATGTGGAAGAAGAAGAAGAAATAATGGTATTACTAGACCATGTTAATGCCAAAAAACTATCTGTAATGGTAATATACATTCTAGCTGATTATTGTTGCATATCTTACTTCAGATATCTTTTCTATGATAATTAAAAATATCTTTATTGCCTTGAAAACTTCATTCTGTCTCTCTGTTCATATCAGTTTTTTGTGATATATATTCTGATGAGTGAATATGTTGTTTTCTGCAACACATTATTTTAATTAATTCATGGCTTGACATAATATCTGAAAATGATCAGTTGCAAATTTGAAGGCTTAGAACCCAAAAATACAATGTGTTGCAGTACAAAGTCGTGTTTTTGTCCTAGTTATTATATGTTTTTATAGACATGGGATGTTAGTGTCGTGATGTCGAATAATCGTCAATTTCTTGGCATGTGTACCTTGCGTTATTATTGTTCAGGTTCGACTCATATTTATTGCTCAGGTTTGCCTTAATTGTGTCTGATATGTGTGTTGCACTTGCTCAATTTACCAATGCAGAAAATGAAAGAAGGCACAGGCAAAAGGAGGAATATACACGTAAAAAGCAATGGCAAGGTAAATAGCAAAATCAAGTTGAGAAAAAACCAAGAAGGTGATCATAAAGTCTCGAGGTCCCATCCTTTTTGAGACTTCTGTCTTATTTTTAGAAAGAATACACTTATCAGTTTACTTCTGTATTGACAATGTGAATTTCCAACTCACTTTACAAATTTTGCTAGTAAATACATTTTTATATTACATAACATGGTATGGTTTTTGTCAAGAACAAAATTCATGTCCTGTTACTGCTGACATCAAAAAAAGTAAAAAGGTCTTTTTTTTAACAAAGACATCACTGAAAGCACAGTGACTTTCTACTTTTGGTTTTCAACTCGAGATGAACTCATTGCAATTTATCCACTTTGCGCTGAGAATTGAGGTGTTCGGCCAAGTGGGATCATGTGATCTTTCATTACTTGATACTCTTCGCTGCTTATCTGAGCATTTTCAAAAACGTAAAAGAAAAAAGTGTTTAATAATTATGCAAATTGATAGATATGATTGTGTTTAAATTTGGTTACCTTATGTAGCAAGATTCTTTGGTTGGAGTGCTGGGATTCTACATACAGAGAGCGCATCAAGAAACAATATTGTGACCAGCTGCCACTGTTTCATTCGTAGCGATGGCAGCGCATCAGTGAATGTCAATAATCGGCTCTGAAAATATTAAATAAACAAAATATGAGACATATATAACATTCGTGATCGATATGCTGTTGCTTTTGGTGGTTTAGAAAATATATAGGTACTGGCCCAACAGGCGGCCCAAACCCAGCCACATCCTCCTCACGCAACACCAAACCCTAGCGCCGCCGCGAGCCGCATCCTCCACCCGTTGCTCCAACCTCGCTGCCTCCCATCCGCCGCGCCGCCGCTGAACGCGAGCAAACCCTTGCTCCCGCCGCGTCTCCCATCCGCTCAACGCGAGAATCAGCCGCCACCCACCCGCATCAATCCCACCTGCTGCCTCAGATCCACCGCCAGTCACCCGACCCCCATCGATCCGACCGTTCCAAACACACGTTTATTTCACTAAAATAAAACCCTATTCCGCAATTGGCTTCCCGGTGCCCTAATTTCCGTTAATAGACGATTCCATTCCAAGAGGTAATTTATTCAACTCATACATTGGCTTTATTTACTATTTCAACTGGTTGAATTAATAGTTGAGAGACTACTGAATTGTTGTTGATTTTGTGATAAAAAGGATTTGTTACTATGGATCAAGGTAATGAAAATCCGGTTACATTCAAAGATCTTGGAGTATGTGACCAGCTGGTTGAAGCTTGTGTCCAATTAGGATGGACAATTCCTTCTAAAATCCAAATCGAAGCAATTCCGCATGCTCTTGCAGGTTTGTGTGTTAATTAGTTACACTTACACTAGAAAGAATCAATGTATTAGCTATAGCGCAGTATCCCAACTCCTTGTATGTTTCGATCAGATTACGTACTTGTGTTTCAGGAAGGGACCTTATTGGGCTTGCACAAACTGGTTCTGGTAAAACTGGAGCTTTTGCTCTTCCTATACTCCAAGCTCTTTTAGATGCACCACAAGAATTTTTTGCTTGCATACTTTCCCCCACCAGGTTGCTTCTGCCATATTTCAGATGTACACTTTTCATTTGTTGCACTTCAAATGTACCTGCTCAACTAATAGTTTTGTGGTTTTCACCCATATGTAGGGAACTCGCAGTCCAAATAGCTCAACAATTTCAAGCTTTGGGGGGTTGCATTGGAGTCAAGTGTGCAGTGGTGGGTTATTATCAAATATATTTTTATATACTCTATCCTCGAAACCCCATAATTGAATTTACAGGTTGTTGGAGGGATAAATAAGGACCTTCAGGTTGCTGCCCTTCAGAAAAAGCCACACATTGTTGTAAGTACTTTTCACCGTCGCATGTCAACAACCCGTCTAACTTGTAGCCCTTGGCTATGCTGCTTTTATCGGTTTAGGTTTATCGTTCTACAATGATAGTTGTAACTTAACTAAGATTTGTAATTATTTTTTTCTGTATAGGTTGCAACCCCGGGTCGCCTTGTTGATCATTTATCCACCACTAAAGGATTCAGTCTTCGGAACCTAAATATTTGGTGAGTTCATTCAAGTATATGTCATATCTTAAAATTTTATTAGTTATGCTTTTTTAAACTGTGTAATGCTGAACTCCAAATAACTATCAAGATACTCTCTGAAATGAATTCTTGTTCTTGCCATTATTTCTCGCTCCATAGGTCTTGGATGAAGCAGACAGACTTCTTAATCAGAATTTGAAAAGTCCATTGATGAAATATTGGGTGTTATTCCGCGAGATAGGATAACTTATTTATTTTCAGCTACCATGACCAAAAAGGTATACACTCTATTTGATCCTTTGTAACAAACAGTATGAATTATGATGGTCAATGTTGTTGTCAGTTGTCTCACACAGATATTTTGATCTCACCAAAATGCTTTGTTTCACTTCAGTACATTGCATTACTTAAAGTTGACTGCTGTGTTGTTATTTAAAGGTCAAAAAACTTGAAAGAGCAAGTCTTCGTGATCCCGTGAAGGTAAAGGCTGGCCTCATTTATCATGTCCATAACAATCCTTTATTCTGTAAATTAACGCTTACGCTGCTTATTCCTGTCTTGATCCTTTAAGATAGAAGCTTCAGCGAAGTATTCTTCAGTTGAAACCCTAGTCAAAAGGTTTGCCCTACTCCTGCAGATGAAAAGGTAACTCCCACTTGATATATTTTCTTGATAGTTATTATAATAATTAAGCAGACTCTAGACTTTGCTGCTTTGATCCCTGCACAATTTGGCTACATTGAATGTCCAAAAATACTCATTTCTTTTGAATGTCAACACACACTTGTCTGGCATTACGTTTAATCCTTCATCTATATCTATATAAAAGTTCTCTCAACAGAAGTAATATTTCAGACATTTGCAAAGTTAAAATTCATTTCTTTTCATCTACAGGATTGTTATCTTGTGTATATTCTGAACGAAATGAGTGGAAGTACCTCCATGATCTTCACACGCACCTGTGAAACAACTCGTCTCTTGGCTTTGATACTTCGAAATCTTGGTTTTAGAGCCATTTCCATCAGCGGACAAATGACCCAGGTAGTATGAATTTATATGTGTATTTGTGTTTAAACCTTCATTTTTCTTCTTCTAAAAATCGGGTCATCTTCATATTAGACCAAAAGGCTTGCGGCACTGAACCAGTTCAAATCCAAGGAGTGTAAAATTTTAGTTGCCACTGATGTTGCGAGCAGGGGACTAGATATTCCCTCAGTTGACATTGTTATTAATTATAATATCCCTTCAAACCCCAAGGTAAAGAATCTTGTCTGATCTTCATGTATTTTGACAGTATACTTTGCGGTTTCTTTAGTATTCTGTTTAACTGCAGGATTATTATCATAGAGTTGGAAGAACTGCTCGGGCTGGAAGATCCGGGCTTGCAATCTCCCTTGTTAACCAATATGAATTTGTGTGGTATATACAGATTGAACAACTCCTAGGTAGGAACTAGTGCAAGTATTAAAGCCAAAAATTACTTGAATCTTTTTTGATCTGATCGATTTGTCATTTCTTTCAGGGATAAAACTACCGAAATATGATGTGGAACGAGAAGAAGTAATGGTATTAATGGATCGTGTTACTGATGCCAAAAGACTATCTATAATGGTAACATACATTCTAGCTGATTATTATTATATAATTTTGAATTCGAACATCTTTTCTATGAGAATTGTGTCTGATGTGTGCTGCAGAAAATGAAGGAAAGCTCAGGCGAAAGGAGGAAGAGCAGAGAAGATTACGATGGGGACGAGCTCAACAAATATGTAAGAAGCAACTTGGGAAAAAAATCAAGAAGGTGACCACTGCTCAGTTTGAGACTTGTTTGATGATTTTAAAAGAAGTGAGGCTGCATCCATGGCTGGAACTACATACACTTATCAGTTTACTTCTTTATCGATTTTGAAAAATAAACGGACTGGATATGGGGTTCAAATAAAATATAAAAACTGATTTGTGCTTAAAAATATTAATAAAGTGATTGAAAAAAAACAAATTAGGGATGAAGTTGGCCGCTTCTCAAATATTCATGTTATGTCCATGATGATTATTTTTGTAATGCACCATCAATCCTTTCAGCCTTTTGAATGAACAAGGTTTATTTATTTTTTAATTGAAAATCACAATGTTCTCTCTACCTATGTCACGTTTACACTATTATTTTTGTCTCTTTTTTCTGATCGGTTATGTTATATGCACTATGTTTCATAATAAAAAGTGTTATGGTTCATGAACCATACAATTACAAATGAACCATAATTTTTCCAGAGTTAAACAATTTGAGTAATCAAAATAAGCATGAAAATTATATTATGTGTAGACTTTTGACAGTGTTTGGCATTAGTTTTTGGGTTAATTATGAAAAAACATCCTCATAGTACGGGATTTTTCACGACACCACCCTTATAATGTGATATTACAAGAAATCACCTCTTTCTCTACTATCGTTATCATTTAACCACCTCTCCATTAATAGAGGTGGTGAAATGATCACGGAAATGATTAATGAGGTGGTGAAGTGAAAATTTATTTATTATACAAATGATTTATTATAATAAAAATAGAGAATGGATCAAATGAAAGGGACATTTAGGTTGAAACATGAAACATAATCTCAGCCATTAGTTTCTTTTAATCAAACGGCCACAATTAATCTCCAAAATCTGATTTTTAATAGGTAAAAGGGTATTTGCGTAATTGCTTACCAAAAATATTATGAGATATATTTTATATTAAATCAAATCAATCCTTTATTTTTGGTAAATAACATACGATTTACATCAATCTAAAAAATTCAAAATAATTTGAATTTTTGTTGAGTTTTGCTCTTGGTTGCGATTGAAAGCAACACAATTAACAATCAATTGTACTTTTGCAAATTCTTGTTGTTTGGAATCGTTTGTTACAAGTGTTTGATATCGTTTACCTAATTCAGGCTAGCATTGTAATCTTTATATTTGAAACATAGTATTTTTTGGCTCAAGAACAGAACCATAGCTTTCAATGAATCGAGAATTATCATAATTATTTCGTTTATTGATTCAACTAATGTTTGGTTCAAGAACCGAATCATAGCTTTTGATGAACCAAGCAACGTTATTCTATTTGGAGATTTTATTTAAATTGTACGTCCAGTAATATATAGTTTTAGTCATGAATAAAACTTAATCATTTGGTTCTTTAATTAGTTGGTTCAATATATGATATCGTTTGGTTCAAGAACCGAATCATAACTTTCAATGAATCATGCAATTTTTCAAATGTTCGTAGTATAAGTATACTATTTGGTTCAGTAGACAAACTAATCTAAATGATTTTTTGTCGGGAGTTGAGAAATCAAAATCTGACATTAATTAATAATAAAGAATCTACTAACGAGCGTACAATCATTTCGGATTACTGAACGTACAGTTACACACAATGGTTCAACATTTGACACTATTTGATTCATGAACAAAACGTTACCAACAAACTGGAAACAAAACTGAAAAATATACACACATGCACCATGGTTTAGTATTGGATTTGTTTGGTTCATGAACCAAACATGGCAAATGCAAACTGAATACTTCCGGTCACGGACGAATTCAATTGAGATTGATTTACCTCGATAATTCAGTCATGCGTTACCTAATATCATGGAAACAGACCAAATCTTCCGAATCTTTTGTTACTAATTTGCCCTTTTGAATATTTTATTATATTTTTTAATGATTAAATATTAATTATATTAAAAATTTGTTTTAAATCATAACCATTCATTTATTTGAATCAAATGGTTTAGATTTGGTTTAATGTTACATCTAAGATGTTCGTTTCAGCTTATCCTTACTCATAATACTAATATATTCAAATTTTAATATATTTAACGAAATATTTGATGGAATAGTGTCGAGGTGGTTAAATGATAACGGAAGAATAAAAATAAGTAGTTTACAATATCACATTATAAGGATGGTGCCGTGAAAACTCCCTATTATGAGGGTGGTTTTTCGTAATTAACCCTTAATTTTTTAAAGCATCTACAAATTATAATTGAAAATCAATTAAATTTCGAAACTTACCTAAACTAATGCTCCGTTTGGTTGCATGGAAAATTGGTGAAAAGAAAGTTTGATGAAAAATTTAAAGAAAAATATTTGGGTATATTTGGTTAAATTGTGGAAAATGAAAAAAATAACAAAGAAAACAATATAAAATTTTCCTCTCAATTTTCTCATAGAAAATTACTTTCCTTTCATTTTTCCTTTAAATTTTCTTTCCACCACATGTCCCGCATCCAAACGGAGGATAAAGGGTTTAGGATTTTGATAATGATTTTTTGGTTATAAATCATGGATTTAAAAATTATAATTTGACATAATATGTGGTTAAGATATAAGATTGTGATAAAATTCATCCGGACCACATCCTATATAAGAGAATGGATCACCTGAAAAGTGATATATTCTGTAAAAATATAAACACATCGTAATCGTCTAGTAAATTTAATCTGACAGATAAAATTAATTGATTATATCATAATTTTAATTACATAAAGGCTGAATATGTAATTCTATCAATTATATAAGTGATTTAAGGGATATATGTTTTCAAATCAATAATTATATTTCAAAATTTAAATTGCACAATTTTCGGATGATAACTTCGTAATTGCTATTTTCGGAAAAACTATATTTATACAGGGAGTGAGGATCAGGCAAAAAGTGTTAAATGGTTATAAAGTATAAAGTGATATCAATCGTTGATTTAAATCAAATTAATGGATCAGATTTACGGGTTTAACCATAAATATTCAAATGTTGCATGCTTAAATTATAATTCTGAAACACCTATGAGGGTAAATTGGGTATAGATATGTCAAATGGGGCGGGTACGGGCGGGTATGACCCGGTTATAAAGGGTAACGGGCATAAACGGGTAACGGGTATTATTTACCCGTTTATGTAAACGGGCACTACTACAGATTACGTTTATAACAGCGCTCTTTTTTGCCCTTTAACAGCGCTTCCTTAAGCGCTGTTGAAACGGGTGCTGTTGTAAATCACATCTTTATTACAGCGCTTTTTTAAAATAAAGCGCTGTTGTTTATGTCTATTTATAACAGCGCCTTTTATACATTAAGCGCTGTTATATATAGACATAAACAACAGCGCTTTATTTTAAAAAGCGCTGTAATAAAGATGTGATTTACAACAGCACCCGTTTCAACAGCGCTTAAGGAAGCGCTGTTAAAAATAACAAACAAGCGCTGTTATTTTATAAACCTGTTACAGCGTTTATATATAAAGCGCTGTTAAAAATAATCACTCACAACCAAGCGATAAAACAAAAACGAGGTCGTTTAATTTAATTTATTACACAGCGTTTTTATTTAAGCGCTGTAAAATATTTATTAATTTTTTAATTTGAAAATTTATTAATTCGAATATAAAATATTACAGCGTTTTATTAATGAGCGCTGTAAAAAGTTTAAACATGTTACAGCGCTCTATATATATGAGCGCTGTTAAATATTAGTAATTTTACAGCGTTTTAATTAATTAAGCGCTGTTAAATATTAGTAATTTTACAGCGTTTTTATTAATTAAGCGCTGTTAAATATAATATTTGAATTAAAAAAAAATCTTAATTAAGCGCATTAAGATTTATTATAGTTACGGAGATTTGAGAAGACAGTTTTGGAAAGTTAATAATATTAATAACCGCTTTAAAGGGAATCAGTTTTGATTATAATTTTCTTTATTTTTTATTTAAATCGTACTTTTACAATAAAATGGAAACACAATTTAACATTCTGAATTTGTACAAAACTATGGACAAAACTTAAATATTATGGACAAAACTATGGCCTTTGTACTGTATTTGCTCGTCTTGAATTTGCTCGTCTTGAATAAACATCATTTGCTCGTCTTGAATTGGCTCATCGTCCTCGACATATATCATACAACAAATCTACAAAAAATATATTGAAGAATAGAATAGAGTTAATATAAAACAAAGAACAAAAAAGTTTAACGAAAAGTATAAAACACAAAAGTGTAAGAAATAAGAGTGGGATTCCTTACTTGAAACGGGAAGTTTATGCGAAACAAAGCTTTTTGGACTGTAAATTAAAATATCCGACAAGAACAATAGTATGTTTGAAAGAAAATTTCAATGTAAATTTTGTTGCATATTTGGATATATATAGAAAGACTATAGCGGGAAATTTGTGCGGGTGACTTAAAATTCTGAATTTTTAATATTGAATATGGACCGTTAGATTAGATTAAACAACGATTGGGATTACAATCTGCGAGAAACTGTTTCGACCAATCAGGTAATTTAACATATTCAACAGCGCTTCAAATAAAAAAACGCTGTAAAAAATAAATAAATATTTTTAATTTAAGGAAATCGAATTACTGAGACGTTTATTACAGCGCTTATATGATATAAGCGCTGTGGTATTCTATTTACAACAGCGCTTTTATGTTATCAGCGCTGTTATAAACAGTATTTATTTGTTTTGTTTTTTCTTAGAATTCATTGACTATTATTAAACAAATTTAGTTGGAAGTTTGATAAATGAAGCTTATAACTCATTTACTTAAAAAAAAAATCATTTGCATTTTTGATGTGTTTTTATTAGTGAAAAGTTTTGTTGATCAAAATGTACAATGTTCAACTTATTGCTTAGTAAAGAGACACAGTACAAATATTCAAATGCCAATGATTTCAAATGCTTATTAATGTTCTCATGATATTTTAATTAATAGAATGTTACTAATTGAGTTTTTAATGTCTTAAGATAACAAAAACCTAAAAAATATATTACCTGATTTTTAAAACATGAAAATACTGTAAATATATATTTTACAGCGCTTATATATAAAATAAGCGCTGTAATATGTAATTTACAGCGTTTATTTATTTATAAACGCTGTTAAAACTAATTATTTTATTATTATTTTAAATATATATTACAGCGCTTATGTTTTTAAACGCTGTTATAATTAGGGTTTGGATTGAGGGTTAGGGTTCGGGGTTCAGGGTTTAGAACCCTAATTACAACAGCGCTTTTTTGGTAAGGCGCTGTGGTAAATTGTTTTTTTACAGCGCTTTGTTATAAGCGCTGTTAAACTATGAACAGGCTATTTTATTTTATTTGACATGATATATACCAAAGCGTTTCTTTATTAAAGCGCTGTAATATGTAAAACAGAGCAGTTTTTTTATTAAAACAGAGCAGTTTTTTTATTAATCATCATTGATAATTACTTAAATTACAATAAACACAAGCTATATTAAAACATCATCTAATAATTTTGAATCTTCACCAATCCATATTATCTCGCCCGAGAATACCAGCTGCATGAAAAAATTAAACATAAGGACACAATATACACGATAAAAAAATAAAATAATTTAAATTTTATAAAGTAAGAATTTTCAACACATTAATTACCTGCTTAATTCCAAATCATAAAAAAGTTTGAATACATATCCTTTATATAGCGTGCTCATCACCAAAATCCTGTATTAAAAACACCAAGCAAAATAAGTAAATTAAATATATATAAATCTAAACACAACTTCACAAATATATAAATTTTTGAAAAATATTCGGAATTCTTACATTGTTTTTCAATCCATATGCCTTCATTGTGATCATCCCTTCTCTGTTGAAATTCACCAACGTCTTCGAAATTGTTTGGAATGGTGCTACAAACCGCTGCACTATCTTCAGAGTAATCATTTGTATCCATACCATCTTCGAAGAAAATATGTTGTTTTCCATGAACGACAATATATTTATGTTCGTTTGTGGGATCCTTGACATAAAATACTTGTTTAGCTTGCTCAGCCATGATGAAAGGCTCGTCTTTGTATCCTTCTCTACGAAAGTCAACAAATGTCATGCCGAATTCATCAATACGAACATTCGAACTATGCACCCATATGCACTTGAAAACAGGTATCCGAACTTCTACGTAGTCTATTTCCCATATGTCTTCAATAACACCATAATAATTCACACCGGCATTTACAGGGTTCTTATCTTTGGCACTAGACACATGAATTGTATCAGCAACAATTGTCACGCCACTATTCTGAACTGAACTTCTTTCATCCTGATCTTTCGTGTAAAAAGAATAACCATTTAAATCATACCCTCTATAAGAATGAACGGCGCAACTAGGCCCAACACCAAGAGACTTCACAAAATCAGACACATTTGAACTTAAAACGTCGTCTTTCAACCAAGAAGCAAACTCTTCTGAATGTTTTTTTTGGATCAACTTTTCAGATTTTCCCTGATTAGATGACCTTATCAATTGCAAATGACGTTCTACAAAGGGCTCGATCTCATCAACCTGCCGCAACACGTAGAAATGGGCGTCATGCAACTCTGATCGAGGAACAACTTTAACTTGAAATCCAATTGTTCCTTTCCCCTGAAGACGATCAAAGTGTCGCGGCTTTGGAATCCCAATAGACTCAATATTGCCCAAATAATGTGAGCAAAACTCAATTGCTTCCTCGGCAATGTATCCTTCAACCATAGAACCTTCAGGTCGATGTCTATTTCTCACATAACCTTTTAAGGTTTTCATGTACCTTTCGAAAGGATACATCCATCTCATATGGACCGGTCCAAGAAATTTTATCTCCCGTACTAAATGAATAGTCAAATGAACCATAATGTCAAAAAATGAGGGAGGAAAATACATCTCAAGCTGACAGATAGTAACAACAATTTGATTTTGGAGTTCGTCTAAGTCAAGCGGGTCAACAGTCTTAGAACACAAAGAGCTGAAAACAACACACAATCTTGTAATAGCAGATCTCACGTTCTCAGGCAATATCCCACGAATTGCGATAGGCAACAGCTGTTGCATCAATGTGTGACAATCATGAGATTTTAAACCAACAAGACGCATGTCTTTCATGGAAACCAGACTTGAAATATTTGACGAGAAACCCGAAGGAACTTTAACACCCTTCAAACTAGAACAAAAACTAATCTTTTCAGTTTTAGATAAAGTCGTACACGCAGGTGGTAGATAGGTTCTTTGTCCTCTTTGTTCGGGAGCTAACTCCTTACGAATGTTCATTTCAAGCATGTCCAATCTAGCCTTAACACCGTCCTTTGACTTTCCAGGAATGTTAAGAATGGTACCGATAAGACTATCACAAATATTTTTCTCCACATGCATAACGTCAATACAATGTCTAACAGTAAGGGTATACCAGTATGGGAGATCAAAAAATATAGATCGCTTTTTCCACAAACCATCAACAGTATTACGTCCTCGTTTTCCCAAAACATTAGGAACTTCCCAAATAGTATCAAGTATTTCCTTGCCAGAAGCTGGTTTCGGTTCATTTTCAAACTCAGCTTTCCCATTAAACGAAGCTTTCTTTCGACGGTAGGAATGATTGGTCGGAAGGAAACGCCTGTGTCCCATGTATACAATCTTGCGACAGTTTTTAAGATGTTGAGAATGTGTATTCTCTCCACATATTGGGCAAGCTTTGTATCCTTTTATCTTGTACCCGGACAAGTTACCGTATGCAGGAAAATCATTGACTGTGCAAAATAACATCGCTCGCATATCAAAAAACTCGTCTCTAGATACATCATAAGTAGGGACACCCTTATCCCATAAAAGAATTAGATCATCTATCAATGGCTGTAAATAAACATCAATGTTATTCCCCGGCTGCCGAGGCCCAGAAATCAATAATGAGAGCATCATATATCTGCGCTTCATGCACAACCACGGTGGAAGATTATAAATAACCAATATGACTGGCCATGTACTATGCTGACTACTAAGATTTCCAAACGGATTCACTCCATCAGTGCACAAACCTAAACGCAAGTTTCTTGGATCACATCCAAATTGAGGAAATGTTTCGTCAAAAGTCTTCCATTGAACTGAATCAGCCGGGTGACGCATCATATAATCCTCAACACGCTTTTCGGCATGCCATCGCAAATTAGTAGCGTCATCTGAGATTGAAAAGAGACGCTGAAATCTTGGAATTGGAGGTAAATACCACAACACTTTAGACGGTGCTCCTTTTGAACTGATACTGGGTGCTTTGTTCGGTTTATATCTTGAAGTGTTACAAATTGGGCATTCAGTTAGATCTTTATACTGACCTCGAAACAAAATACAATCGTTTGGACATGCATGAATTTTTTCGTATTCGATTCCCATAGGACACATTACCCTCTTCGCGTCATAAGTACGAGTAGGTAATGTGTTCGGATCTGGAAGCATTTCTGATACCAATGTCAATAACTCTGTAAAACTCTTATCACTCCATCCATTCTTTGCTTTCAGATTAAACAACTTTAACACTGCTGAAAGTTTGGTAAATTTTGTGCAACCATCGTACAAAGGTGTCTCAGAATCAGATTTAAGTTTTTCAATGACAGAAGACCCGACGTTCATCTCTTTCTCAATGTTATTCACCATTCCAATTAGATTGTCATCCTCCCAGTCCATATTTTCATTAAATCCATGATGTTCCATCTGGGGGCCGGGAGAGCTAGCTGTCTCACATTCACCGTGTAAATGCCAAACTTTGTATTGTGGATCAATCCCCTTTAACAACAGATGTTTGTGAAGATCTCCGACTTTTATTTTTTTGTTATTCCAACAATCAGTGCATGGACAAAACACATATTCAGTATCGTTCCGATCTGCAAAATCCTTAGCAAACTGACAGAACCCTCTTATTCCTTCTTCATAACCAACGGACAAACGATTTAAACACATCCAACTTCGATTCATTATGACTAACAAGGTTGATAATAATCGGAATTGAAATACCTAGAATAAGATAAGCAACATGCAAGACTATTAAAATATGGATAATCATACGCGCATCTAAATAATAAATTCAAACAAACTTACTTTTAACAAAATATTATAAACAAGACGGAAACGGATGACTCATCGGGTTGAGATTAATTTATGTTCCAAGGCAGAGACGACGTGTGAGTGCGGAAAGAAAAGAAACGAAATAGGGTAAAACTAAAAAAAGTAGATCTGAACACTCTTTAACAGCGCCTATAAATAAGAGCGCTGTAATATATCTATATATAACAGCGCTTCTATAGTAAAGCGCTGTAGAAATATATAAAAATTACATTCTTAGTAACACATATTTACAGCGCTTTACATATAAACGCTGTTATAAATTTTTTTTTAACAGCGCTTCTATAGAAAGCGCTGTAAAAAGTATAATAAAATTTCACTCGGAGTAACACATATTTACAGCGCTTATTTTTATAAGCGCTGTTAAAATGTGTATTTTACAGCGCTTATAAAAATAAGCGCTGTAAAATACTGTTTTTCACAGCGACTTTTTAAATGAGCGCTGTTGTATATTTGCTTTACTTTTCACGCTTGGTTTTGTTTTTCAGAAAGCCAAACCCTGCAAAAAACTGATCATTGTTTACTTCACAGGTTTGAAAGATGATCATTCAATTTACAATACCCACAATGCTCACAAGTCAAAAGATCAACATCACATTTCATACATCATAAACAAAGTATACATTGTTTTCCACAATTACATGATAAACAAAAGTAATAACATGATAAAAGCAACAAAATACAATTCATCCCTAGCTTCTTTTTCATGTTAAACCTACAAAAATAATTACACGAGTTAGAAAACTTGTCACAACACGTATATTATTCATTGAATCAAATATATTGAATAATTATATAAATTACCTCATCAATTCCATTGATATTCTTGAGCGGGACAATCAAGAATGTAATAAGAGAATTCGTCCCTTACTTCATTCATAACGTAAGACGGGTAACTTTCCCGTCCATTTGGAAACACCTATTTCCACATCAAAACTCGTTTTTATATAAATGTAAATTGTATATATTTTAAAAAGACTACGTAAAAATGAAACTTACATCACCAAAATTATCATGAAGCTGTCCATTATTTTCTTGGACGTACTTAATGATATCTCGAACGTATCGTATGCAATAATAACCACATAAGTTCGTCCTCTCTGGTTGTCGTGGACACTACAAACATAAAAACACATGTTGTTTAGTATATTTTATCCAATTGTAAATGTAAAAATATGCTAGAAATTAAATTAATTACCTCGACTGTTATCCATGTGGTCGATCTAGATTGTGAAGAGGATCCATTCATATTTTGAATGTTGGTAAAACTCCTAAATTTCAAAACACAAAAAATGTTTACTGACATTTTGAAGTATAAACATTAAAATAAAAAATAATAATTTAATATTTTATACTTACTTTTCAATTAATCGCCGAACATCTGATCGAACCATGCCAGCCATTGAATCTAGCCAATATACCAAATTTTGTCGTGGAAAAAGCACACACAACATCCAGTGACTCCTTCAAGAACATGATTTAAAACAAGTTAAGTTAAATCATAAAAGTAGCTAAAAACTATTAAATACAAAATTTAGTTGAATACTTACTCTTGTGGATCACAATATGGTAGAAAATAGCAAAAGAAGGATGAGCTATCAGGCATTGTCAACCGAGACGTCAAAATAGAAACTCTTGAGTTCATGTCTCGAATGCTTGTCGTGGACGACGGTCTAATAAACCCAAATTTGAATCCGAAGCGTCCATAATCATGGTAAAGATAACTGAAACGATTTAAATTAGAAATAATACTGAAATTCAATTGATTTCAGATAATATTGCATGATGATGAAAGTAATACCTCATACACAACTCAAGCGCCGTATCTCCAATCTTTTCCAACTGTAAAACCTCAACAATATCTTCCTTATACAAGTGAGCCCATACATCATGACCATAGACTTCACTTGGTATAAAGATAGATATTGCGACTTCTAGCTGATTTGCACGATGATAAAGCATCTGACAATGTGTTCCCAAGTGTGCAAACTCAGGTTCATTAATACTTGATTGGATAAATCCATATTTGTAATCATTGTATGCCTGAAAACAAAGTATGACGATTGTAAATTAAAGGTATATTTATATTATTAAAGATAAATGAAGTAAATATATTAATGTACCTTTCTGTTAACTTCAATCAATGACTTAGGCCATGGTACAGCTGCATTCACCGCATCCCTTACAGTGTTAAACTGCGCCACAGGATGCGGGATCGGCTGATTAGGGTCGATTGCATAATGCAATGTTGCCTTCACTTCATGATCATCAATCAGCTGATACTGCACGATTCTCCCAGGCAACACAAGACCATATGCAACCATGGTTCGAGAGCCATCATCAACGAAGAAAACACATTTTAAACCCGTCTACATCAAGTAAATAAAAGTATATATCAGTTACCAAAATTTTGTATTTTATCTAATTTAATAAATTTAATATACCTCAGGGATTGTGGAGAAAATATCATCTTCAGGCGATGGGATCTGCGGCTGAGATGAGCTAATGTCGACTCCCCTAGGTTGTTGCACGACATTTGTGCTACCTTTCGTAGAAGTCGAACCTTTGGGAAATACTTTTTTCCAGCCCACCGCCATCCCGACCCCTCGAGTACGTCCTGGATACTCAGGTTTTCCAATCGCCTGAGTAAGAATATCATTCCGCCCTTGTGAAACGAAATGTCCAGCAGATTCCTCCTCCTCTGCCTCACCCTACAGAAAGATAAATAAATAGATTTATTACAATAAATATCCTTCTAAAATATCAACCATGTAATTAAATAGACTAAAGAAGACTTACAATTTTTGCAGCAATAGTTTCTACAGTCTCGTTCACATAACCACCCGTTTTTGTTTGATGGGCTCTCCTCCACACTTCGTGCCTCTCGACTGTAATGCTTGCTACCTCAGAGTCATCGCATAATCCGGTAGCCTGAAGTGCATCAGCTTTCTCCTTTATCAGGAGTTCTTCAGCACGGCTATATCCACCTCGAGAAGTAGCATGATGATACTTGTTGAGGCGCGCTCTTTCAGCAGCTCTCAACCCCTCCTCCTCAAATTCTTCGCTTCTCCTCCCAGCCACAAACTCCGCCCACTGATCCGGAGTAATGAATTGATAAATAAGAGTGGGATCCTCTTCGTTCTTCCTACCCTTGATGTAATCTTTGGTAAGAGTTGTCTTGAAATTTCTCCAAGAGATTCCAGCTTGTCTCAGCTCTTGAGACTTGTGATCATCCGACACATTAAATTTTGCCTGTAAAAACAAGTAAAAAAAAATCATTTCAAACATGTTGCATATAATATATAAATTGATATGTAAAATAACATTAATACAATAATCACTTTAAAAATGAAACATAAAAGAATAAAAATAACATTTTTTATTACCTTCATATCGCTCCAAAAGGTTCTTCAACTCTGCAGGCACGTGCCTCCAATTTTGATAAGTAATTGGAACACGTGTTCTTGCTGCCAAACATAGCGCACTTCTCCATATTGATTTATTCGGACCCGTTGGAACTCCTTTTTCGGTAAACTCAATAGTGGATTGAGTATTAGAGGTACTCCTCTCCTTAAAAAATTGTCAAATATGTAGGCCCCCTCTTGCCTCTCTTAGATGGCGCGGAACACTCTCCCGCGTTAACAGAATTATCATTTGTGATTTGCAAATTCTCCATTTCTACATATTTAACAAAATTATGCATGATCAAACACAAAATAACAGTATACAAGTAGATTAATACAACACAATACAAATTACACAAACTTTAAAACAGAGATAAGTTGAAATTTTGAAACAGAGATGAGAAGAGGAGTACCGTTCGTTTAGGGTACGGAGCTAAGTTTGGACGACGGCCTTGAAGTGAACGGAGCTAAGTTGGAAAAGCTGAGCGTGAGTTCAGGGTTTCAAACGGAGCTAAGTCGGAAATTCTGAGCTAAGACGGAAATTTGGACGACGGCCGGTAAAGCGGGATTGAGTGTGAGTAAAACTTTGAAGTCGTGAAATTACTAGGGTTAAAACGTCTTTATAACAGCGCTTATTATATGAAGCGCTGTGGTATATATATTTATTACAGCGCCTATTATTAAAGGCGCTGTCAAATATACTATTTAAGACAGCGCCTATTAAAAGCGCTGTTGTAAATACCACACATCGCTTTTTATTAACGCGCCGTTTTAATTAGTATTTACAACAGCGCTTTTGTAACACAAGCGCTGTCTTAAATTGTATTTAACACATCGCTTAATTATAAAAGCGCTGTTGTAAATTTATTACAGCGTTTACGTAAGAAGCGCTGTGTTAAATTGATTTATTACAGCGCTTTACGTATAAAGCGCTGTTAAACATATAATTTTTTCTACAGCGCTTAAATACAAGCGCTGTTGAATACATAATCTGTACTAGTGGGGTATAAACGGGCGGGTATATAGGATAACGGGTATAAGCGGGTAACGGGTATTAATTTACCCGTCTACCCATTAAATACTCGTTTATCCATTAATAACTCATTTACCCTTTAACTACATATTTTTATTTTACCAACTATTCTATTATTTGTAGAATACGAAAAATGAGTATCTAATTTTTTAGTAGATTGATGGTAGTTTATGAGTAGAACTTGATTAATTTTTCTAATGAAATATAACGGGCGGGTAATGGGTGACCCTATAATAAACGGGTATAAACGGGTAACGGGTATGATTACCCTTTATCTCTAAACGGGCGGGTATAGACGGGTATTTTAACGGGCGGATAAAGGGCGGGTAACGGATAATGGATAATTTTGACATATCTAATTGGGTATCTAAAATATCAAAATTATATCAATCATAATCTTATCCCTGATTTTTAACTTTTTCATTCAAATTCAAACTACACCTAATTTGATTTTCAAATTTTAAGTCACCTTCGCACAATAAAACAAAAATCAAAATCTCAAAAAGTTCATCAACAACATTCCATTCTTTTCATAGCTTACCAGCACTAGTTGGTTCAACTGACAAGGCTAGGGCTGCAAATGAGTCGAGTCGAGTCGAGTCGAGTATTGGGTTGCTCAAGCTCGTCTCATTTAATTTTGACGAGTTCGAGCCGAGTTTTTATCGAGTATTAAAAATCGTGTTCATACTCGTCTCGTTTAATTTTGACGAGTTCGAGCCGAGTTCGAGTTCTTATCGAGTATTTCAAAAAATAATATATATAATACAAATACATAAATTTGAGTATTAAATGAATTCTAAACAATTATAAATATTTTTAAACAAATTAATTATATAAATATAAAACAATTTAAAAAAAACTATCATTATACTTATTATAAATATCATATTCGTATTCGATTTATAAATGAGTATTTATCGAGTATTTGTCGAGTTTTTATCGAGTATCTTCTCGAGCATCTATTCGAGTTGTTCACGAACATAAACGAGTCGAGCATGACATTGTTCAAGCTCGGCTCGTTTATTAAACGAGTTTCATAATTTTGTTCATACTCGACTCATTTATTATCGAACGAGTATTGACCGAGTTCTTATCGAGTCGGTCATCTAGTAATTATCGAGTGTATCGTCTCACTTGCAGCCCTAGACAAGGCAGATCTAATTGAATTGGCCTTCTAGAATTAGGGTTTGTTTATCTGTTGCATTAGTTGTCGTCCTCTAATTGTTAATTGTTGTTATTTTTTTGTCTAATTACTCTTACTAATTTTGAATTTGTAGATTGAGAGTTGCCGCCTTCTTACAATAACATGTCCGTTCTGGGCGAAGGTATGTCAATCTCTTTTTTCATTAAACAAATTCCCTCTTTTGGGTGGTGATTACAACTGCATCCTTTGTGACCCTGCAGCTCTGTCTGATGATTCCAAGATGAAGACATTGTCTAAGGAGTGGATGCGTGACAACAAACGTGTTTATGCTGACAGAAAAGAAAATAAAATAAAAACCGCTATAAGATATTCAAGGAGACAGCTCAGCATGTATATAACCATAATAAAAGTGTCGTGATTGAAAATTCATGTGTGCAGGGGCTTCTTGCTTTGCAGACCGCACCTTTGATGAGCTCGGGCGTTGTTTTGGCAAAATTGAGAAGGATGAATAAGTGTGTTTATGTATTTGTTTATTGTCGGATCAATACGATGTTGTATATATCTTCTTTTTGGATTTGAACCATGTGTTTAATAAAAATCGTATGCAACATTTCCACTTCAAGGTAAATTAACATTGATTCATCTAGCTAGTTAATACAAGAACATAGATCTGCTAGATGATTCTCAGGAACATTGTTCTTGTAAGCAACCTTCCTTATGATTCTCAAGAATTAAGCGCGACTCGTTTGATACATGCAGACATGCCCGATCCTTACTTTTGGTGGGCCCTGAGTGAGAAAAATTCGTTTTTTATTTAAAACAATACAACTACTAGAGTAGGGATTCAAACTCTAGAAAAGTTCAACGTTGCTGTGTTTTGAACTATTAGACTATATGTATTACTTGTTAAATATACCCACCATTGGCCCCTTTCAAGAGGGAGTCATGCCTGCATACATATGTAGTGAGTAAGACATTCACATTTGGTCCGCTCAAACTAAATAATGAAGCCTGAACCCATTGAACCCTATTAAATTGAGGTCTATCCCTATTCATCGGGACAAGCTGGACTATATATTACTTCACTTGAATTATAGTTATGAAAAGCTTTTTCGAAAAATACCCACGTGAGCGTGTAGGGGTGCATCTCGCGAGCCAATTTGGTCTTGAAATGCCAAAACTTGTGTGCGCCCGAGTGAACTCGTTTTGCGGACACGAATGAAGCTTTGTTCGGGTGACTAGTTAGCAACTTCGTTTTGCATTTTTTGTTAAGTAACTATGTGCTTTGACCGAGTGCATGCTTTACTCGGGTTGGTACTTGTTCATTCGGACGAGTGATCCTCTCTTTGGCCTATTCTTGTGCTACTGTTCCAAACTTCCTCCATTTTATGCTTCATGACTCTAAGTTTGTATTCTTGAATATATCCTGAAGATAAGCACAAGAAGAATCAATTTTCTTTTTATATAATAACTGAAAACAAATAGGAATAAAATGTAAGAAGTGTACCAATATCTGTATATTTTGCACACTAATCAATTTTCACGTTAAAATTCCTGATATCGTTTCTTTACTATTCTTGAACTGAATTTTACACGAAATTGAGCCTATGTCATATTTGACTATAACAGACTAAGTAGCTAGCTTAGATCCTGATTAATACATATAATTGTCTCAAACTCATTCCTTACTTTTTCTCATAACTCTAAATCATTTCCATCGACGCTTGAGCCATTTACTCATTCCATTTATTATATAGTGAGAGTTCAATGGAGTAAACTCATTTATGTGTGGCAAGTTTGTTGCAATGATGAGTGCGTAACTTGGTCTGCAAGTAAGCGAAAGATTCAACCAGTGTTGCAGATGTGATGAAAGACCTGCTGGAGCAAGGTCTGAAGCAGTAACGGAAACACAGGGGTGAAGTCCTGACGAACAGCGACGTCATGGCAATCCGCGAGATTTTTAGAAGAAATCTCTAAGGCGGTTTATGGTTTAGATAATAATCAGATTTTGATTATTACCTAATCTAATAGAATTAGGAGTTTCTAAAAAGATAATGAATTCCTAATAGAATTAGAATTCCTATTAGAATTAGGAAGTTTCCGGAATTAGGAAGTTTCTTATATCTAAAGTCAATTAGAAATAGGAAATCTGAAGTTGATTAGAATTAGTAAGTTTCTATCTTTACCATTGATAGAACGCTATAAATTCAGAGGACAAAGGGCTGATCGAAGTATGACTTTCTGGTAGAAGATTGAGAGAGCAGAAGTATTGAGAAAGTCATCACACGAGCTAAGGATATTAAGCTAACTGCACAGACAGGTGCGCTGAAGGAGGCAGATTTGAGGGAACAACTTAGAGAGCACGAAATTGAGAAGAAGCAACCTGATCTTGAGCGTTAGCAATATTTTTTGTGATCAGAGTTATTTACAAGAAGAGATCTAAGTTCCGGCAAGCATACGCGTAGAGAGTAAACATAGTAGAAGCTTGCTGCGGAGTTCTAAGTTGTTGTTGAGATAGATACTGATCTGAGTTGAGCTATATCCTTTGGAGAACAAAGTTATGATCAGATACGAGCTAAGGTATTGCAAGCATACTGCACGTAAAGGTGTTCGAAGAAGAGCTTGCTGCAGATCTGTGCAAACGCTGTTGCAACAGAGCCTGTGACAAAACAACTCATTTGAGTTGAGTTGTGCGTGTCGTTCGCGTGAAGAACAAGAGATCAGTGGAGTTCTGATCTGGTGGATAGCTGACAGGTGGTCAGTACTCTTGGACTGAGGTTTCCACGAGTTGTTTCATTAGAGTTCTTTGAGAAGTCATTTGGTGTAATTGTACTTGAACTTATTTTAGTGAAATGTTTCCATCGGGCTTTGGAGTAAGCCCCCAGACTAAGCCTTAAAGGAGCCGAACTGGGTTAACAAGATTGTGTGTCATTTATATTTCGCATATACGTTAATCTGTTAATCTGAAACAGTATCTGCTTAAGCTAACCTGGAACAGATATCGTACAAGAATCTGTTGACAGACCGGATAACTAAATTTCAATTGGTATCAGAGCCGATCACTCGACAAACTGAGTGAGATCCTACTAAAGACTACTGTTTCAGATAGGGGAACATGATGAAATTTGGAGAAGCTCAGATTCGACCTCCAATGCTCGATGAACGAACTACTAGTATTGAAAGACTAGGATGAGGGACACATTAAGTCTATTGATTATCGTGCATGGAGGAACATCATTATTCGTTTGGGAACATCCAAAAGAAGTTGATAAAGATGGTGTTACATCTCTCAAAGATGAGGATAAATGGACAGTTGCTGAAGAGAAGAGCTGCTTTCAGCTAATGTCGAGCACTGCATGCTAATCTTTTGGAGCAGTAGAACCGGATGTATACTCATTAATTTCTGAATGTCAAGCTGCCAAAGATGCATGGGACTTACTGCAGACCACATATGAAGGAACCGACAGGGTGAAAGAGACTCGGCTGTTAACTTGACCTCCCAGTTTGAGAATCTCAAAATGATGGAAGATGAATCGGTGACGGAGTTCAACAAGAGGTTGATGACATAGCTAATCAGTCACATTCATTGGGAGAGTTTATCAGTAATGAACGATTAGTAAAGAAAGGCGTTGAGGGCTCTATCTAAAAGTTTGCCATGCACAAAATTTCCATTATGCAACACAGAATTTGAAAACTCTTAAATTGGATGAGTTGATGGGAATCTTAAAGTCTTATGAGTATGAGATGGAGATGGATGTTCCGCCTAAGAAAATAAAAAATGTTGCATTTAAAGGAGAAGTGACTCAATCTGACCCCAGAAAAAGATGATGATCAAAATTTACATGATTGCCAGAAACTTTTCGAAATTCATGAGAAAGCTGAATAAGAAGGAATCAGATAGAAAAGATTTCTGCTCAAGCAGGTAGTCTCAGATTTAGAAGAAACAGATTAAGAAGAAGGAGAAAAGTATTAGATGCTTAGGATGCGAGGGATATGGACATGAGCAGAAAGAATGTCCTACTTGAAAAGAAAAGACAGAAAAGTTCTTAGTATCAGCTATAGTGACTCCGAGAGAGAAGACGAATCTGAGGAGGAAACAGAAAAAGTGAGCTGGATAGCACTGGCTGCTGTACAGAGAGCTGACACAGGAAAAATATGAAGAAGAAGATGACTCCCATTCCATAAAGGATGACACATTTACTGAAATTACTAAGGACTCAATTTGTTGATAAGTGTCGATCAATGAATGAGAAGTGGGAAGAAGTTGTTGAGTTGAACCGTATACTTAAAGTCCAAAAGGAGAAAATATCTTACAAATGTGAGAATATAAAGGGAGAGTTGTCGCTGCAACAGCAGAACTTAGAACTGCTCGAACAGAACTGAA